>ML268987.1:35660-63946 GCA_005239495.1 Nicotiana undulata
GCAAATGGGGATTCAAAGGGCCCCCCCCCCCCCCCCCCCCCCCCCCCCTTTCTTCTCTAGCTTCGTCCTAGTCAACAATAAAAACAATTTTTTTAATTGGTAAGACAAATGATCTGCAATTTTAGTTCTCCACATCCATTCCCTAGTAAAGCTCTATTAAATAGCCTCAGATTTTGCATACCTTAATAACAACAACAAACAACTACCCAGTAAAGTCCCACAAAGTGGGGTCTGGAGAGGGTAACGCGTACACAGACCTTACCCCTACCCCGATAGGGCAGAGAGGTTGTTTCCAATCGACCCTCGGCACAGGGAACAGAAAGTTACCTGGTAAATTTCTTAATCAGATGGTAAATTTTTCACCCACCGACTTGCTTGCATAGAAAGTTTCTTCGCGATTTCTCCAACCTTTTATTCCAGACACCCATACAAGCATTAGGGATCAATAATAAGCCAAATGCTAAACAAAATATTCCTGATCAGTGTCTCTTTTCCCCTAATGATACGTATCTCTTTTGTCAGCCTTTTGGCTCTTTTTAACCCACAATACTGGGTTTCATACAGCATAGTCCTTGTGAGTTGCACCACAGATGGTCCCAGTTAAGTAGCTAAGTTCCCGACCTTACAACTGAGAACCCTCTATCAACTGTCTGATGTTTTCCACCTCACCCACTGGAGTGATTTTGCACTTCTTTAGGTTTTCTTTACACATAATGCTTGAAACCATAGTAGTATAGTCCACAGGTGATGGAGTTAACTCAACCCCAAAAGCTAGACCATGATGTGAGGATTGACCAAGAAGACTACATAGGGAGAGAGCATCGATATCTCAGACCAATGTGGGACACTCTAAAAATGCTTACAAGATATTGATAGGAATTCTTTAGCATGTACGATTTGGAATCTAAGGAATAACGATAAATAATGTACCTCAGCATTGTGTTCATACCCCTTAAGTACTGTGAACTTGTCCTCCACAAGCTTTTTTGTCTTCTCAATCATCTGTCGACCTAAGAAGATGAAGCACAATGCAGAAAACAAGTAGTTGACTTAGCTTTCTATACAACAAAGTTTCAATTGTTCAGTGTCGTGTAATAAAATTGCTACTAATTATTGCATTACCATAGCTAGTAACACTAGAAGATATTTCTAAACATGGTAATTGACCAACAGTAGCTCCAGTAAACCCATATACTGAATTTGCACTAATCTGCAAAACCACAAGGCATCAGTAGCTCAATTGACCAGACTAAATTCTTTAGTTCTAAGGCAGTTGTAATACCTTGGAACACAAAGAACCAAAGTCATATATCTGCCAAGAAAAAGTGAAAGCAGATCACACTTACAAAATTAGCCATTCACTAACTCTACAAGAATTACCTTCAAAGCTAGCTGACGTCCATCTAAGACAGCTTTGACTAGAGGATCTTTTGCTTCCTGAAACCAAACTATACTGTCACAACTCAATTTCAGAGGTTAACTTGATGGTTAAACTACTCACCATCAGTTAGATATGGAGATAGGAGATTTAAATGTAAAATAGTAGAACACTTCAAAGTGTTCCTATAAGAGTATTTAGGCGTAATATATTTGTCCACACATTTGCTCAATCTAGTCTTCGCATAATATATTAATGTCTTTGAATATCCCCAAAGCTAGACTCTAAAAGTGGATCCGAAATACTCCCAGTTAATCTTTTTTTTTAGGAAGTATAGGTAAAAAATTTGTATGTGTCAGCACCAAGAATATGCTAGTATGAAGATCTGAGTACACCAAACTAAGTCCTCACAGATTGTGTAGAGAACTAATGAAGTCAACCATGGCTTCTTCATCATTAGTATCATTTACATTTTCCATATTACTCCAAAAAGAAAGCAAAGAGATGCAATTAAATTTATGACTAGGAATATTCTTCTTTTTTCTTCAAAAATTCCTCAGTTTCTCTCCATATAATCCACCAAATAGTTGCTCCTAATAAATCCAAATTGAAGGATTCTCTCAAACATTAGATGGAAGCAAATTACATAGATTGAACACCAGAATGTGATGCAAATAAGCTAACCAGGATCCAAGAAAATAACATAAATCATAAAACTTTATTTTACACCTTTAAATCTGCTTTTGCTCTTTTGCGAGCAGCCAATAGTTCTTCTAGAATTTCTGGAAGTATCCCCTGACAGAAAACAATTTTTTCATAATTAAAACAAGAACCTTAAATAACAGAATTACACCAACAGTTATATTTACCTTTTGTAAATCTGACTTGACAAACATTTCACCAGAAGGAGTCTTGTTGACATCCACTTCACGGAGGTTTAGTTTGTGGAACTCTTCAGAAGTTACCTAGACATGAGAGAAGAAAACCGAAACTTAGAACTGGAGGCATCAATGTGGAGATATTAACACTTAGCACTTAGTTCTCAGGTGTCACCAACATAAATTGAACATTCAGGTTAAAAAAGAAATATCATTGTCAAAAGAACACTTACTAGCGTGCAGTAACATAAATTATATGCCATCATGATCGACGGATATAGAGATGCAAAATCCAAAGTTGCAATTGGCTTCTCATAAAAACCAGCTCGGGCCTCCAAAACCTGTGTCCATAGATTTTGACATGAAAAATACACAAGACATATAATTAGTATCTTTAGCCTGAGAAATCAACATCGAGGAAATAAAAGGTGTGATGGTAAGATTTGATACCAAACATCCATGTTTAACAAGGGTAATAGACCATATATCAAGCTTAACACAAGGGGGTCTTTGCATGTGTTAACTTCTCTTTTCAAGGAACAATATTCAGCTATTTGATGAATAAAAACTTTTTTTCTTACCGTCGCACCCTCATATGTTCCTTGCTCAGATCCAGCCTGTTTTACATTTGGTAAAACAAGATTCCTTTGCCTCGCCTTCCTTAAAAGTTGCGAGAGTACCTGAAGATAGAGGCTGTTAGTTAAATTTCCACTGGGGAAAAATGAAGCAAGTTTAGGACTAACCTTAATGCTTTGCCCTCTTGCGAGAAGAAAAGATATAGGTACACCAGTGACTCGAGCCATCTCCACATAGTTATAAATGAACATTAATTTATCCAAAAGCCGTTGCGGGAGATAAGCGTCCTGTAACGGAACTAATGCATTCAGTTTTTTTGTTGAGTGAAATTGAATATTCATATCAGCAAAACTAAATTTCCATCCAACTCATCCAAAGTTCCAATCACTAGATTCTATAGCCATTATTACTCATTAACCTATATCAGAATATCAAGATAAGGAGCTACGCTGCTCAAAGTTCCTTAAAGATCCAGAGAGGAAGTTTTTTTTATTTTTAATAATTAACTTGAGCTCATAACAGTTTCATGTCAGAGCAAATTCGTGAGATATCCCACGAGATTTGTTTCTTACATGCTAGACCACAAACTGGATTCATCTAATCTGTGCAAAGGAAGTTGACAAACTCTCCACTGAACAGTCTGCATTGACAACCTTAAATTTTCTTATCGAAGGAGCATTGCTAACCAAGTAGAATCCGTACTAAGTTGCCACATAAGGTAATTAGATGCCATTCTTAAAGATATTTATAATAATAAAATGGGAACATAGTAAGAGAGACAAGAAGTAGGATGACTAGTTCCCCATCAAGTATGTGTTTGTTTCCTATAAGCTGAAATGGCATCTTAACCATGGAAAGTAAATAGTGGCCATCAATGCAAAATTATAATGATTGAGGACCTTGCTACTTTGGAGACCACCTTTTGTCACAAATTTGAAGATAACCCTGGAGGATATAGGCATGACATAGTTAATGGACCATATTGATAATATTTTATCCTCCATGAAGGATTGGCTGAAGATTTTCTCACAAGATTCAGTTGTAAAAAAAATAGACATACCTCTAGATCAAAATCGTCGTGTACCACAAAAGAAAACAAGAGACATCATTGTGGGCTGATCAAAAGCTTAATGGATCAGTAGGTGGAGACAACGGGTTTAGACTTCCTCATGTCCCAACCTTCTTATGCTATGTGAGATATCTGCAAGCTCTTCCGTAGTTAATGGTAGGCCCAATGTCTAACTGTACTAATGCTTGTGGACTACATCGCAAGTTACTTTACGCAGTAGCTATAAGGAGAGTGTCAACAGTTGTTTTTGCACCACGGCTTCTGAGCTAGTCAAAGAGCTCTTCCCCAGATAATGCAGGGATAACAACGTTGTCATGGAACTGTAACCCCAGAGGGCTAAAGACCCCAATTCGTGTGATTTGGCATTTCAAATCACTTCATTGGGCGTTCTAAACACGGGCATTGTAATTCAGTGTGCCAAGTAAAACTTACGAATCATGTCGATGCCCACTTGTCATTGATTATACTGTAAACAAGAATCCATCAGACTCCAAAAATGCCCCAGGTTAATCTTGATTGTATCAAACTTAGAACCAAGTTAAAAATATATTACCTGATTTTGAGGCATGAAGATACTCATTGGGGTCTGAATTTGGAGATACAAAGAGTTGGACTTGTAGAAGGAGCTTAGAAACAGAGCAAGTAGGAAGGTAAGATGTTCATCCTAATATTTTGTTACTGGAGAAGATTGGGTCTAGTAGTAACTTATCCTAGGTCCGGGTTATGCTCTACAGCATTTGCCTTCTCTTATGAAAAACTGGACAAACCATTCTTCCACACAGTCATGCTGCCCCAGTTTCACTCTTTTTCTATCAATTCATAAGAATTAAGAAGGGAAATTTCTCCAAATCATACAAGTTAAAAGGTATACTATAAGTTTATGCTCCCGACTATGACATCCTCAGTTGGCTGATGATATATGAGTCCCCTCATGGATACAACAATAAGTGGAATAGACATCACATATCATCTAGAAAATGCTCTCAGGCACTCTTTTCGAGACTCTTCTCTCTCCTCCCCTCTAGAGGGAGAATCTTTCCTTCTCCGGTTTTCTTCCATCGGAGATACCTCTCTCTTTCTCTTTCTTCCCCTCCCTCTGTTCTCCTTTTTCAAGGAATCACCTTATGTGGTTGCTTTCTCCATTCTTATCCCTATCCAAGGTTTTGGAATGGGGGAGAGCAGGATTTAGGCCTCATTTGTTTGTACTTAATGGAGGTCTAAATCTTAATCATTCAGATCTTAGACATTAAGTGCATTTGTTTTTAAAATCTTAATCATTCAGATCTTAGACATTAAGTGCATTTGTTTTTAAAATTTGAATCTTAATTATTCAGATCTTAATCATTAAGTGTGTTTTTTTTACTTCACAACCACTTGATGGGTCTGAATAGGCCTGTATGATTAAGATCTATAACAGAGACTAAATTTCATTAAGATGCTATCACATATTCATTATTAGCTGTCGCCACCGCCTATCATTATCAACTACCATCACCACCGCCACCACGCCACCATCATCCTCAATCATAGCCGCCACCATTATCGATCATCACCACCCACTATCCCCACCACTCCGACCACCATATATCATTCTCATCCACAATCAACACTCATCCACCTCAACTACCACAATTCACCACCCCATCATCACCAAAAACCACAGCCGGCACTATCCATTATTATAACTTACCGCCACCCACCCACCACCTTTCTCAGTCACAACTACTACCACCACCCGCTATTATTAACTATCACCACCCACCACCACCATCCTTAATCATAATTGGCACCACTACCAATCACTACTAGCTAACCACCATCATCAACCAAAACTACCACCAACCACCGCCTCTATCACCCGTTAGCCATCACCCAACAACTATTATATTTTAAAAAATAATATATTTTATTGATAGAATATTAGATTAGTTAGTATTTCATTTGAATTTTATGTTTATTAATTTTCAAATAAAGATAAATTTTATACATTCAGATGTTCAAAATCGAACAGTCTTAATTATTTCTATTCAGATCTTAATACACATCTTAATATATTCAGATGTGTATTCAGATTCAGATGTCTTAATCTTAATACACGTCTTGATATTCAGATGTGTATTCAGATTCAGATGTCTTAATCTTAAAAAAAACAAATGAGGCCTTACTTTAATATTGGGTTCAAATCTTTTGATATTACCAGGTGGTCTGCTAGTAACTCAGAGTGGTACGATTGGGTTGAGAGAAGTCGCAAGATGATGAGGAGATCGACCATGAGCAAAAAGATCGTGGAATGGATTTGCTTCACTCTTAAAGAGTCCTCAAAGGACCAAAATAGAGTGGTAAGGAGATGGAAAATTTTAGAGCAGGTCTCAGAGCACTTTTATGCACCAGGAAATTTAATGACCATGGGGGATACATGAGTATTCTGTCATTAAATGGTGGAGGAAGATCAGTACTTATTATTCCTGAACCAGTCTTTAATGCAGGTTGGAATGAGATAGCATTTAAGATCAACTTCATTAAATACTCAAAAAAAGCAGCAATGGTTGCTCCCCCAAGACTAAGGCCTCATTCGTTTGCACTTAACGGAGGTCTGAATCTTAATCATTCAGATCTCAAACATTAAGTGTGTTTGTTCTTAAAGTCTGAATCTTAATTATTCAGATCTTAATCATTAAGTGTGTTTGTTTTTTACTTCACAACCACTTAATGGGTCTGAATAGGTCTTATGATTAAGATCAATAACAGAGACGTACTTTCATTAAGATGGTATCATCCATATTCATTATTAACTGCCGCCACCGCTTACCATTATCAACTATCACCATACCACCCACCACTGCCATACTCAACCACCACCACCACCACTATCATCATCCTCAATCATAGTTTCCACCATTATCGACTACCACCAGTCCATCACCCACCACCATCATTTTCAACCACAACCAACATTCATCTACTTCAACTACCACAACTAACTACTACTTCACCATCACCAAGCCGGCACTACCCGACATTATAAACTACAACCACCCAC
This sequence comes from Nicotiana undulata, assembly GCA_005239495.1. NCBI lineage: Eukaryota > Viridiplantae > Streptophyta > Magnoliopsida > Solanales > Solanaceae > Nicotiana > Nicotiana undulata. Next base: position 42,602 of record ML268987.1, read on the forward strand.
TACCACCTTCCTCAATCACAACTACCATCACCCGCTATTATTAACTATTACCATCCACCACCACCATCCTCAATCATAATCGTCACCCTACCAATCACCACTAGCTACTATCCTGAACCACCACCGTCAACCAAAACTACCACCAACTACCGCCTCTAGTCGGCATTCACAAGCACTACCGTTAGCCTCACCGCCAACAACTATTATATTTTTAAAAACAATATATTTTATTGATAGAATATTAGATTAATTAGTATTTCGTATGAATTTACAACAACAACAACCCAATATAATCCCACAAGTGGGGTCTGGGGAGGGTAGTGTAGCACACCTTACCCCTACCCTAGGGTAAAGAGGTTGTTTCCAATAGACCCCTGGCATCCTTCCCTCCAAGAACTCTCCACCTTGCTCTTGGGGTGACTCGAACTCACAACCTCTTGGTTAGAAGTGGAGGGTGCTTACCATCACAGCAACCCACCTTGTCCATATTTCGTATGAATTTATGTTTATTAATTTTCAAATAAAGATAAATTTTATATATTCAGATGTTAAAAATCAAACAGTCTTGATCATTTAGTATTCAGATCAGATTCGTATGTCTTAATCTTAATATACTTCTTGAATTCAGATGTATATTCAGATTCAGACGTCTTAATCTTAAAAAAACAAATGAGGCCTAACTAAGGTCAACTATCCTTATAAGAAGGTTGTATAAGATAGTAAATGCTAGACTAAGAGTCTTCGTAAAGCAAAGGTGACTTGTAACAATGGAAATATTGGCATCTCTGAATCTGCTAATGTACAAGAGGATGGGCCTTTGAATAGATGTTTAGTGGGGAGTTTCGGAGAATAGGCGAAGGAAAAACCCATACTTGCTGACATAAGAGGTGGTCAACTTCAACTTGGAAAAATGTATTTAGGGTAAACATCTATGAGATGTGCGGGGATTTGTTCTTATTTGAATTCCCTAATAGATACATGGCTGAAAGGACCATTCAAGGGCAATGGTTCTCGAAAAAGCTCAGGTTGCAATTTGAATGGTGGAACCCCATGGCAGGGTGTATTTCAAATTCTATTGAAATCAAAGAAACCTGGATTAAAGCGGTAAGAATTCCCCTTCATCTGTGGTCGCAGAGAATTTTTCAAGAAATAGGAGAATTCTGTGGAGGATGAGTGGCTACTGATGAAGAAACATACCTCAAAAATCATCTGAAGTGGGCCAGAATTTTGGTAAGGAACAATGGGAGGGATCTACCTAGAGAGGTATCCATAACTTGTAACGGAATCACTCAATCACATTCCAATCTGGCCGGAAAGCAAGACAAGATATGAAGTCTAGCAGAGGGAGGCATCGGAGAAGATACAGTGCAAGAACCAATTATTGCCTTTATTCAAAGGGCAAATAGGGTTACCAACTGTGCTGAAGTACAAAAATCCCCTTCTTACGGGGATGTCAGAGACAGAATACACGTGGGTGGTACTTCTTTGACAGCTGGAAGATTTTTTAAAACAAGCGCATGTGAGAAGCAGGTGGTTGGGTTTAATGAAGCAACTAAAATGGAAGCAAGTTGAGCACAATAAGGAGGTTGCTTTTAATAAATTCTTTTGGGCTAGACTTAGCAGGCCAAGTCATTTTTAATGACTTAAAAGGTCCCCAATCACAAGATTTACCCAGCAATCTCTTTGTTGAAGTTCTAGAACCTTATTCCACCCAGAAGTTGGTGCATGCAAAGTCTAAATGTGCGGATTGTCAAGGAAACTGTGCAGAGATAAATGCGTCCATAACAGAGGCTGTTTTCGAGGGATCTTCTCTAGATTTAATTAGGGCAAGCAGGGGAGGTGGCAGAACAATTAGCTCAACAAAATAGAATCATAGCTATAGCAAATTGGGAAGTGGAAGAGGCTGAACCTCTTCTCATTCAGCAACAACAAGCCATTCAAGTCACAGCAAGGGAGACGTCGCTATGGGTCCAAAAGAATTTGATCAAGCTGGGCAAATTACTTCGGGTAGATTTCCAGGGGCATGAAGAGGAGGCCTTGGAATTGTTGTTACAAGTAGATAGCTGCAGACAAGCTAGAAGGACGGAGTCTGACAGTGTATGTAAGAAGACAAGAGTCAAAGGGGAACATGAACTAAAAGGTCTAGTTACTTTCGATGTGAAATTCAAGAGCAGGGGGAAAGGAGTAAGGGGAGGAAGATGCTTACCTTATATCCATGCAGTTCAAAATAGTTTCATAGAATGTAAAGGGAATGAATGATAGGCATAAAAGGAGAATTGTGCAGAGTTTGGTAGTTGACCGGATGGAAGACATCATATGCTTCTAAGAGACTAAACTAGAGGGGAACATTAGAGGGATTGTCAAACAAGTGCGGGGAGGAAGATGGATCAAATTTGCTCACTTGGAGGCTAGTGGCACTAGAGAGGGTATCATGATGATGTGGGATTGTAGAAGATGGGAGGGGGAAGTTCTGGAAACTGGTTTCTACACTTTGACTTGCAAATTTGTGGCACATTATCAGAATTTTTCATGTCATATAACTGGGGTAAATGCTCTAAACAACTACAAGGATAGTGTGGGATGAGATAGGTGCAGTAAGTGGATTGATGGAAGGGCTTTGGGCTATTTGTGGAGACTTTAATGTCACCAGATTCATTTCAGGAAAAAAGGAATTGTAGGAGGAGAACAAGGGGTATGGTGGAATTTTCTAATTTCATTGAAGACGTGAGCTTAATTGATCTACAATTAGAAGATGGTAGCTTCACTTGGTTTAAAGGGGATAATCAAGACATGGCCTCCAAAATTGATAGGTTCCTGATTTCTGAGGAGTGGGATGATAGTTTTAGTAATATAAAACAGATTCCACTGCAAAGACTAGCATCTGATCACATTCCAGTAGCTCTACAGGGGGCACTTGGAACAGGAACAAAAACTATTTTAAATTTGAGAATTGGTGACTAGAAATAGCTGGTTTCAATGACAGAGTCACAGAATGGTGGAGCTCTTTCAATTTTTCAGGCAAGCTTGACTTTATACTAGCCTATAAATCAAAAGCTCTCAAATCAAAACTCAAGGAGCGGAGCAGAAGTGAGACAGGGAATTTGGGATATCAAAGGAAGAAATTGTTAAGTCAAATGGCAAAACTGTGAGGTGCTTAGAGACAGAATTTTAACACAGGAAGAAACTATCAAGAAGGCAGCATTATTCATGGAGTATGAGGAGTTGATAAAAAATGAGTAAATCTCATGGAGACAAATATCTAGGGCCCTATGATTGAAAGAAGGTGACAGGAACACTAAGTTTTTTCACAAAGCAGCAAATGCACATAAAAGATTCAACAATATTGACCAATTGATGATACATGGAGAATTAACAGAGGAGCCAGCTAGAATAGAAGAGGAAATTATTGATTACTATCAGAAGTTGTACAAAGAAATTACTCAATGGAGATCTGCATGCCACTATAACAATTGCCCAGTTTTAACTAAGGAGGATAAGGAAGCTCTACAGGGTAACTTTGAAGAGAATAAAGTGCTAAGGTGCTTGAAGTTATGTGCAATAGATTAAAGCTCCTGGTCCAGATGGTTTTACTATAGGGTTCTTCATCAAATGAAGGGAGATAGTGAAATATGACATCATGAATGCTTTTCAAAACTTCTATGACAGAAGTTTTTGAAAGAAGCATCAATGCAACATTTATTCCTCTCATTGCAAAGAAGAAAGGTGCAAAGGAACTAAGGGATTTCAGGCCTATCAGCTTGATATGTAGCATTTACAAATTGTTTTCCGAAGTTTTGCAGAGAGACTAAAAAGGGTAATTTTACAACTGGTGGACTATCAACAAATGGCTTTCATTAAAGGTAGACAGATCATGGATATTGTAATGGTAGCCAATGAAGCAGTTGATTCTAGGTTGAAACAAAAGAAACTTGGTATCTTGTGCAAACTTGATATTGAAAAGGCTTATGACCATGTTAATTGGAATTTCCTCCTGAGCAAGCTAGAAAGAATGGGTTTTGGCCAGAAATGGATAAATTGGATTAAATTATGCATGTCAACAGCCAGATTTTCAGTTCTTATAAATGGCTCCCCAACAGGTTTTTTCAAAGCAGAAAGGGGACTATGGCAAGGTGATCCTTTATCACCTTTTCTGTTTGTGATTGCTATGGAAGGTCTTAACAGTATAATTAAAACAGCCAATCAGTATGGGTGGATAAAAGGTTTTGATGTAGCTAGAAGGGGCAATGTTTGTGACCTCATCTACAATATGCTGATGATACCCTCATATTTTGTGATGCTGAAGAAGATCAACTGAAATACCTCACGGTGATTCTAGTTTTTTTTAAGGGATCTCTGGTTTGCATATCAACGGGAGGAATTTTACCCTATCAATGAAGTCACAAACATGGATATGTTAGTTGTTGTTCTGGGTAGTGAAGTAAGGGCTTTACCAACAATATATCTTGGAGCCTCTGGGAGCTAAATCTAAGTCAATTGGGATTTGGAACAATGTTATAGAGAAGTGCGAAAAGAAACTGGCCAGGTGAAAACCCAATATTTATTTCTAGGTGGCGGAGTGACTCTTATCAACTCAGTTCTTGATCCACTTCCAACATATATGATGTCGTTGTTCCCCGTTCCAGCAGGGGTCATCAAAAGGATGGATAGCATCAGGAGGAATTTTGTATCGAATGGGAACAAAGAAAGAAAGGGCTACCACTTGGTGAAATGGAAAGAACTCACTTTTGCCAAGAACCTTGAAGAGTTAGGGAACAAGAACTAGAAGATTCGGAGTAAAGCTCTTAGAATGAAATAGTTGTGGAGGCTCAACAAGGAGAATCAATTCCTTTGGGGAAACATTATTAAAGCAAAATATGGACAGGAAGACAAATAGATGACTAAGGAGGTCACTACACCATATGGGGTCAGTCTATGGAGATCCACTAGATCACTGTGGAGTGAGTTGAGGGATGAGTCCAAGATCAAAGCGTTTGAGGGGAATAAGACTAGCTTTTAGAAGGACAATTGGCATGAAATTGGCAGATTGGATGTGGCTTTTACAGAAGTCTTCAATTTAATCAGCGAAGGACTATTGTTGATTAGCATGATTCAAGGAGACTTGATTTAGGAGTGTTGATTAGCATGATTTCAGGAGATTTGATTATATTTATGAGATCTGATTTTATTTTATTTGATTTGATAGATGGATTGATTGTATAAATTTATTTTATTTCCTTAATTAGCATTAGGAGCTTTGTATAAATTTCTTTGCTCATGGGATGTAAATATACACATAAATACAAGAAGCCTTTTCTTCTTCTCAAAATCTACATGGTATCAGAGTCATTGCTGCCATTTTGAGGTGAGTTATCTCCCTCGCAGCACGTAGGGTTCCTATTCTATCAAAAGGGTCGAGTTTTCTCTCTTGTTGGCTAGCCGTAACACAAACTCCTTCTGATTTAGTTCTGATTGGGCTGAAATATGGAGACATTCAAGGAGACGGTTCTGGTGAAATCTCGTCTTCGGATGAAATTCAGCTTCTCCGTCGCCTCCTAGCCAAACTTGACTCCGCTAATGTTGCCACATCCAATCATGTGCAATCAGGTACTGCCTTTGCTGATAACTTTAATTCTAGGATTGTCGATTCTGGTGCAAATAGACACATGACAGGCTCTTCTAAAGGCATTCAAAACTATTTTTCGTGTCCCAAAGGAGATAATGTTAAAATAGCCAATGGTTTTTTAACACTTATCTCTGGAACAGGTTCTGTCATTTGTACTCCTGATATTAAACTATCATTCGTGCTCCATGTCCCCTAGTTCCCTATCAATCTTTTATCTGTTAGTGCCATCACCAAAGCTCTAAACTGTAAATTCGAGTTCTTTCCCGATCATTGTATTATTCAGGATCTTCAAACAGGGAAAAGGATTGGCAGTGGTAGATTGCGTGATGACTTGTATATATTAGATGAAATTCAAAACTCTAGTCAAGCCTTTTTTGGGGAAAGTAAGGATGTCAACCAAGAAATAATACGACGTCATAGACGGTTAGGACACCCATCATTCTTTATTTTGAAGAAGTTATATCTCGATTTATTTTCAAGGACTCGATTTGAATCTTTGTTCTGTGATGCGTGTGAATATGCCAAGCATACGAGAAACTCTTATCTTGTGAGTGATAATAGAAGCACAACTGCGTTTATGACTATTCATTCTGATGTATGGGGTCCTACACAAACTGTTTCTTTGTCTAGTAGTCGATGGTTTGTTACTTTCATTGATTACTGCATTAGGATGCCTTGGGTATATTTGTTAAAAGCCAAAAGTGAAGTTTTCTCTTGTTTTCAGTCATTTCATAAGATGATGTGTACTAAGTTTGATGCCAAAATAAAAATCTTAAGAACTGACAATAGCAACGAATACATAGATAAAATATTTGGTGCTTATTTGGAGTCCAATGGGATAGTCCATCAGACTTGTTGTCCTTACACTAGTGCACAAAATGAGGTCGATGAAAGAAAAAATAGGCATTCGTTAAAAGTAGCAAGATCTCTTATGTTCACCATGCATCTACCAAAACCTTACTAGGGGATGCTATTCTAGCGGTTGCCTATCTTATCAACAGAATGCCACTTAAACCCCTAAATTTTCAAAAGTCCTCTGGAAACTCTAAAGGGTAAGACCCTTCTAAAAAAAAAACTTTACGAGGGTAAGAATGAATATATTGTTACTCCAAAGGTGTTTGGGTGTGTTTGCTTTGTCCATACTAAAAATTCTGGGAAACTTGATCCTAGAGCTATAAAGTGTGTTTTCATTGGGTATTCTCCGACACAGAAAGGTTACAAATGTAATCATCCTCCCTCTAAGGGATCTTCTGTTAGCATGGATGTTACTTTTCGAGAATTTGAACCCTATTTCAGTATTACCTCATCACCTCTTCAGGGGGAGAGGTGTAAGGAAGAAGAGGTGATTATACCTAGTTCCATTACTAGACCTCTTGATAACATTGTCACAGGAAAAGTGAAACTGGAGAAAGAATTCAGGGGGAGACTATCGGGCATTTGGATAGGCCTGATTTGAAAACTTACTCAAGGAAAAATAAAGCAGAAGAAGCCGTCATGCAATCTACCGAAGCTGAACCTTCTTCTACTGGTGAGTTATCTACATTTCCTAATGAGTTAGATGAACCTATTGCTCTCAGAAAAGGAGTCAGATCTTGCACTACCAAACCCCTTTTATCTAATTTTCTCATATGATTCTTTGTCTCCCTCCTATAAAGCCTTTGTCTTGTCTACTTCTTCTGTGTCTATTCCCCAAAATTGGAGGGAAGCTTTTGCAGATCCTAAATGGAAACAAGCTATGATTGAAGAAATGAAGGTCTTGTCAAAAAATGAGACATGGGAACTTGTCACTTCACCACCGGACAAGAAGTTGGTTGGTTGCAAATGGGTCTTCACTATGAAGCACAAAGTTGATGGCTCAATTGAAAGAAAGATTAAAAGCAAGATTGGTGGCTAAGGGATTCACTCAGACTTATGGAGTGGATTATCAAGAGACATTTGCCCTTGTTGCTAAGATGAACACTATTAGAATTTATTTGATGTTGTGCAGCTAATCTTGATTGGGACTTGCAACAGTTTGATGTGAAGAATGCATTTCTTCCTGGAGACTTCGAAGAAGAGGTGTATATGGAGATTCCCTGGATTTGATACTGCACAGAGTTAATGAAAGGTATGCAGATTGAAGAAAGCCTTATACGGACTGAAGCAATCCCTCAGAGCTTGGTTTGACAGATTCAGCAAAGCAATGATCTCCTTCGGTTACCAACAAAGCAATGTTGATGACACCCTCTTCATAAGACATAAAACGAGTACACTGACACTTCTCATAGTTTATGTTGATGACATAGTAATGACACGAGATGACAAAGAGGAGATGTCTCGATTGAAGAAGTTGTTGACACATGAATTTGAGATCAAAGATCTAGGAAAATTGCAGTATTTCTTGGGAATTGAGGTTGCTAGGTCCAAAAGAGGAATCTTTATTTCTCATAGGAAGTACATTCTGGATCTTTTGAAAAAAACTAGTATGACAGGTTGCAAACCCGCAGATTCGCCCATTGAAAGCAATCACAAGTTACAAAGCGAAGTTGGAGAATCAGTTGATAAGGAGAGATATCAGAGGCTGGTTGGAAGACTCATTTATCTCTCTCACACTAGACCAGACATAGCCTATTCAGTTAGCCTGGTGAGTCAGTTCATGCATTAATCCCTGAGATCCTCATATGCAAGTTGTCTTTCACATCTTGCCGTATCTGAATTCTGCTCCAGGGAAAGGTCTACTATTCTCCAAACATGATCACCTCCAAATAGAAGCCTTTACAGACGCGGATTGGGCTGGATCTCTAGAATAACAGAAGATCAACATCCGGTTACTGTACACTCGTAGGAGAAAACTTGGTTACTTGGAGAAGCAAGAAGCAAAGTGTCGTCACTAGATCATCTACGGAGGGAGAATATAGAACTATGGCCCAGGGTGTTTGGGAACTGCTTTGGCTACAAAAGCTACTACAAGAATTGAGACTGTATGAAAAAGGAAAACTTTCCTTGTACTGTGACAATAAAGTTGCCATCAGTATAGCTCATAATCAAGTCCAGTATGACCAAACAAAGCATGTGGAAATTGGTCGACACTTCATCAAAGAAAAAGTTACAACCGGTGTCTTGAGCTTGTTTCATGTGCCATCGGAAAAACAGCTAGCAGGTGTGTTTACCAAAGGTCTCAACAAGCGAACTTTCCATACTTTGAGTTGCAAGTTGGGCATGTGTGACATGTTTGCACCAACTTGGGGGGAATGTTGATTAGCATGATTCAAGAAGACTTGATTTAGGAGTGTTAATTAACATGATTTCAGGAGATTTGATTATATTTAGGAGATATGATTTTACTATGATTTTATTTGATTTGATTTGATAGTTGGATTGATTGTATAAATTTATTTTATTTCCTTAATTAGCATTAGGAGCTTTGTATAAATTCCCTTGCTCATGGGATGTAAATATACACATAAATACAAGAAGCCTTTTCTTCTCAAAAGCTACAACTATAGCTGAGATGCGGACACCTCAAGGATGGAACATCATTTTTAGAAGACATATCAACGATTGGGAAGCACAAAGAATGGTTGAATTCTTCTGTGCACCAGAACAGTTTTGTGGATTACAAGCAGGTGTAGCTGTATTATGGTGGCAAGGCAGCAGTACGGATTTATTCAAAGTTAATGCAGCCTATAAGAGGATGAATTTCTCTAACCAACAGATAGGCAATTGTCCTTGGGGGCACATCTGGAAAACAAAAATTCCTCACAAAGTTGCTTGATTTGTGTGGCTACTGGCTAAGGAAGCAGTCCTTATGTTCTAGATGCTTTTTGTGTGGGGAAACAGCAGAGAGAGTTAACTAGCTCTTCCTTCATGTAAGATAACATCTCATCTATGGAGGGAGAATTATTCTTAAACTCAAAGGAAATTCTTGGACCATGCCTGGGAAGGTTATAGATACTCTTAAAAGTTGGGAGGAAACAGGACTACAGGCAAAGGACAGGACCATATGGAGAATTATACATGCTTGCATTTGGTGGACAATTTGGAAAGAGAGAAACTCCAGATGTTTTGAGAATTTGGAGAATGGAGCGCAGAAGATCAAGCTAAACTTTATTTTGTTGTTGAGTTTTTGGTGTAATCAGATCTTGTATATATAGTTTCAGTACTACCTAAGTATTGTTTTGCTACATATGAAATATAGAAAAGTTAATAGACAAGGGTCAATATGAGTAGGGATGGCAATAAGGCGGTGCGGGGCGGGGCGGGTTTAGATAAATGCAGGTGCGGGAAAATATATCTTTTTGAATATATGTGCGGTGCGGGTGCAGGTTTGTGACTTTGTGCTAATTCTCTTCAGCCTTTTTTGTTCCCTCTTGGCTCTACCTCTAAAGACAGAAGCATGAAGCTCTCTATCAGTGATAGAATGCAGAAGATTCAAATTCTTTATATAGAATCAAATCATATTAAGTAGAAATCGTTCTATCACCTAAACATGTAGACTTAACTTCACAGCAATTAATACATTAAGAATTTAATTTGGTTTATTCTGTGATATTGTTATTTATGTTCATTCTTAGTGTTTAGCTTCTGTATGCTTATCTACTTAATTGCTTACCGTTAAAAAGGAAAGATTTAGATTGACAATGGCATATATACAAATATAATTGAAAGCAAAAATGAATAAACATAAAAATAAGACAAATATAAAAAAGATGAAAATTTTGGGCGGGGCAGGTGGGATGTGGGGCGGGTGAACGTAGGTAAAGTGCTATGCGGGGCGGGGGCGGGGCGGGATGAAATTTTGCGGGTTAAGGCAGAACCCGCCCCGCACCTGCACCTCTTGCCATTCCTAATTATAAGCAATCTTGTAAGCCTGTAAGTTATCACCGAGGGATATTTCCTAGGCCCCCTTGCACATAACCACTTATAGTACTTATAGTAATTGTTGTATCCCTTGCACAAGAACTATGAATGAGTTCTCTAATTTTATTGAAGACATGGAACTGGTAGACATCCAACTATCAGGAGGTGAATATACATGGAGAAAAGGTGACAGGCATGTAATAGCAGCTAGATTGGATAGGTTCTTGATTTTCGTTGACTGGATCATTCCCCAATGATGCTTCAATGTGGTAATTGGGATCCAATCAAATCCTACTTTAAGTTTGAGAACTGGTGGCTACAGACTGAAGGCTCCAAAGGCAGAATACAAGAATGGTGGAACTCCGTTACTTTTGAAGGAGGACCTGATTTCATTCTAGCTTTTAAACTTAAAGCCTTGAAGGTAAAGCTTAAAGAATGGAGGAGAACTCTTAAGGTAACTTAGCAGTGCAGAAAGCAAGTATCCTCAACCAAGGGGTCGTTTACAAATATAGGAAGAGTTACATGATCAAAGGAGCTTGACAGAGGAGGAAATATTTACAAATATTACCTTGCCCATGGAATTTGAGGAGATTGCAAACCATGAAGAAGTAGCGTGGAGGCAGAGGTTCATGGCCCTTTAGTTGAAAGAGGGAGACAGGAACACTAAGGGGTCGTTTGGTACGAGGTATAAGAAGGTATAAGGGTGGTATAAAAATGTAATACCACCTTAATACCCTGTTTGGTTAGCAAACCAGGTATAAGTTATGCTGGTGTTAATTTTAACACTGGGATAACTTATACCTTATAGAAGGTGGGGTAATTAGTACCGGTATAACTTATACCTTCTTCTTAGAAATTATGCAATTGTCATTCTTAATACAACATACCAAACAATGAATAAACAACAATCCCAGCATAACTAATCTCAGCATAACTTATTCCAATATAACTAATACCGGTATAAATCGTATTCCAACCAAACGACCCCTAAGTTCTTCCATAGAACAGCTAATGCTCACAAGAGATACAACAAAATTGATCAGTTGATAGTAGAAGGGGAATCTATGCAGAATCCTGAAGATATCAAGAGGGAGGTTATCAAATATTATCAAAACCTCTACACAGAAGAAGAGGAATAGAGGCCACTAGGTACTATTAGAAACAGTCAGATGATACATCAGAAGACAACTTAATGCTGCAAAGTCCTTTTGGAGAGCAGGAGATATGGAATAGTGTAAAGGCATGAGCTTGAGATAAAGCATCTGGCCCAAATGGATTCTCAATGGCCTTTTTCATTAATTGTTGGGAGGTGGTTAACATGGAAGTAGTAGTTGTTGTCCAGAACTTATATGACGACCAAGGAATATTTGAAAAGAGCTTTAATGCTACTTTTGTGGCTTTGATCCCTAAGAAGGTAGGGCCAAAGAACCAAGAGACTTCAGGCCTATCAGTTTGATAGGCAGCATATACAAAATTATATCCAAGTTATTGACTGAGAGGCTCAAGAAGGTGGTTAACAAATTAGTGGATTATCAACATATGGCATTCATAAGAGGCAGACAGATTATGGATGCAGTCTTAATTGCCAATGAATGCATTGATACAAGGAAAATAAGCAAGGAACCTGGGATACTATGTAAATTGGACATAGAGAAAGTATATGACCATCTGAACTAGAATTTTCTTCCGGAAACCCTCAGGAAAATGCGCTTTGGTGGAAGGTGGATTAACCGGAAAAAATTCTGCATCTCTATTATGAGCTTTTCAGTCCTCATAAATAGAGCACCAGCTAGGTTTTTTCCTTCTCGGAGGGGTCTGAGACAGGGGGATCTTCTTTCTCCTTTCCTATTCATTATTACTATGGAGGGAATGAATGATATGTTGAAAAGAGCTCAGACAAACAATTGGATAAGGGGCTTCAAGGTGAATAGCAGCGCTGATAGTAACATGATGATTTCTCATTTGCAGTATGTTGATGACATTGTGGTGTTTTGTGAAGCTGATAGAGAGCAACTGAAAGTGTTAAGGGTGATCTTCATTCCTTTTTAAGCTACATCTGGACTACACATAAACTGGCACAAAAGCTTCATTTATCCCGTTAATGAGGCAATGGAGTTACAAAGTCTTGCTGATATTCTTGGTGGGAATGTAGGTGAACTGCCTACTGTATATTTGGGGATGCCATTGGGAGCCAAGAGCAAGTCAAAAGGAATTTGGAATGGTGTGCGGGAGGAATGTGAAAAAAAGCTAGCAAATTGGAAGAATCAATATCTATCTATGGGAGGTAGACTAATCTTGATCAACTATGTACTTGATGCCATGCCTACTTATACGATGTCCCTATTCCCAATTCCTGCCGATGTAGTGAAGAGAATTAATGCCTTAAGAAGGAATTTTTAATGGCAAGGCAATAGTGAGAAGAAGTTCCATTTGGTTAAATGGAGTTCTATTACTACTAGTAAGAAGACACGGGGATTGGGAATTAAAAACCTGAGAGTTCAGAATCATAGTTTGATGATGAAGTGGCTATGGAAATTTGCAGCAGATGAACAATCACTGTGGAGAGAGATTGAAGGGACAAGTATGGTATGGAAGGAAGATGGACAACCAAACTTGTGAAATCTATATGGTGTCTGTTTGTGGAAGTCAATTAGGAATTTGTGGCCAAAAGTTATTAACAAGTCCAAATTCAAAGTAGGAAATGGTATGAAGATTTCCTTGTGGGATGACAATTAGCTAGGCCAAGGACCCCTGAAGCTACTTTTTTCTGACATATATATTTTGAATCAACAACAAGCAACATTAGATGAGGCATGGACTAATCAAGGTTGGAATCTTACCTTGAGAAGACTACTAAATGACTAGGAGATTGGCAGAGTAAAAGAGTTTTACAATACTTTGGAGTTATTCAGTGGAATCAACTCTACTCAAGATCACATGATATGGCAAGGGAATAGGCAGGGGAAGTTCTCGGTTAAGTCTGTTTATAAGGAATTCAACCTTTCTAATAATCAAGTTGGATGTTGGCCATGAAAGATGATATAGAAAGTAAAAATCCCCTACAAAGTTGCTTGCTTTACATGGTTACTAGCAAACGAAGCGGTTCTAACACAAGACAATTTAATCAAGAGAGGTTACCACTTGTGCTCTAGATGTTACTTATGGGGAGAGGAGGCAGAGACAATTAGTCATCTCTTTTTGCAATAATCAAGGTTAGAATCTTACCTTCAGAAGACTACTAAATGACTAGGAGATTGGCAGAGTAAAAAGGTTCTACAATACTTTGGAGTTATTCAGTGGAATCAACTCTACTCAAGATCACATGATATGGCAAGGGAATAGGCATGGGAAGTTCTCGGTTAAGTCTGTTTATAAGGAATTCAACCTTTCTAATAATCAGGGTCGATGTTGGCCATGAAAGATGATATAGAAAGTAAAAATCCCCTACAAAGTTGCTTGCTTTACATGGTTACTAGCAAACGAAGCGGTTCTAACACAAGATAATTTAATCAAGAGAGGTTAACACTTGTGCTCTAGATGTTACTTATGGGGAGAGGAGGCAGAGATAATTAGTCATCTCTTTTTGCATTGAAAGTTCACTGTAGAATATGGAGAATCTTCATCAGCTTAAGGGGAATTTTATGGGCAATGCCGAGAAGATTACTTGATGTTCTAGCTTGCTGGAATAAAGAGGGCAATCTTTCTAGGCATAAACAGAGTTGGAGAACTGTCCCAGCCTGCATATGGTGGACAATTTGGGAAGGGAGAAATCGGAGATGTTTCGAAGACAAGTCCAGTAACATTGAAAAGATGAAGATGAAATGTCTAGCTCTTTTCTATTTTTGGTGTAAGGGAAAGTTTTTGGAGGATCGTGAATTCGTTTTTGATGTGCTAGATTTCTTGTGAGAAGACCAAGGATTATAAGTGTTTTCTTTTTTTGGGGCACTCCCTTTTGTAATTATGGGCGATTTCACAATTTTAGTTAAGTCTAAATACTAATATATTAATATGTTACCTTCTCAAAAAAAAAAAGTCACTTATTTCAATTAAATTCTCTTTTATAGCTCATTTAGAGAAATTATATAGACTAACAGATACAGTATAAATGGTGAATGATCATAAAGTGTCTTCTTGATGAAACTATATTTGGTTTCTTCATATGCAAATATCTTTAGAGTGGAGCATTCTACAGCAAAGGGGTGTTTCCATAAGCATTAAGAAAACCTTAAATTAAATTATACCGAACCAAAATTTTCCGTGTATATCACCTATCTAAAGAAAACTGTCTGCATGTCCAAATCCATAAAGAATCTTAAGGAACTAGATGATCTATGAAATAAGCTAAACTTAGCACACTATAATTCCAATTCAAGAATGTATTTCTATTAGAATTGAATTTGCACACCTTTAGACAATACACAGCAAGTCGCCTCCTAGTTTCTGAGTTCCCATTTTGAAGATCTGATATAATTGAATGATGGACATCCTCCTTCTGCATACGAGCAGTAGTATTAGAAAACAATTACCTGTTCTAAACAGGACAAGTATATTCAATAGGAACAAAAAGGATAGGGAAAACAAGACAAATGAACAATTGAACATATTATTTCTTTATTGTTAACAAGACAAAGAACAGATTCTGAACATAAAAGAGCATAGCCATAATAAAAACAGGAATACAAGACCCTCTGTCTTTTCAGTTTTCACCTCCTCCCTGCACACATCCAATCTTCTCACTCTCCAACTGGAAAATGCTTCCATCACAAATTTAAGTAGCACCAGATAAATACAAATGCAAATATGAAATACTTAAATCGATATAAAGATGTTTGTTGAAAGGTGCTTGAGGTAGTCATGTGATGGCTGGTAGCAAACCCATACTGATTACCCTTTTCCCCGGATAAGTATGTGCTGTTGTGACTTGGAAAAGGATGAGAATTTAACAAATGCAACTTGCATAAAATAAATTCAAAAACTTTGTACCCATTCATCAGGCACAAAATTGAGCATTTCCTCTCTTCTTTTACTAAATTCAGGGTCACTCGTGCATATCACAAAAATTGTCTTTTCTAACTCTAGTAGATCAAACACAAGGACAGCCATTAATTTCACAATTAACATGCCAAAATCATAAGGGAAACAAACATAAAGCTAACGAGTACCCATGAATTCCGTCAACCGCACCAACTCTATACACAAGGAAATTACATACCATTACCACAAGGCCTACTTATGTTGTACTTGTATATATACATGAGCTATGGCCCATATGGAAACACTCAAACTTGGTCATCAGCATAAGGAGAGAGGCGAGATGGACAGAAACCCTCCACTCTTAACCTGAGTTCTCGGGTTTAGAGTCCTGGAAACGGAGAAACTCCTGGTAGCACTTCTTCGTTTCCGAGGACTCTAAACCTGATTTAAAAAAAAGCTCCTGGTGGGAGTGCTTCCCCTTTAGTGGGCCCTACGTGGCGTAAATGCGGATTAGTTGGGCCATTGCATTTCAGATACCGGATGCATAAAGCAAAAACAATAAAAGGTTGAAAACCACTAGCCTCAAGATGCTTTTTATGTCAGGAGACTGCTGAAATAACAGTCTTTGTTCTTACACTACAAAGTGACCGGACAACTGTGGCGGATTTTCCTGAGCATGTTTGGACTGAAATGGGTCATGCCACAGTCAACTACTAAGATGCTGAAGTGCTGGAATAAAGCAGGAGGCAGTGCAATGCAAAAGAAGCGGATCAAAGCTACCCCAATTTGTATTTGGTGGACTGTGTGGAAAGAGAGAAATGCAAGGTGTTTTGAAGATAGTAGCAGCTATGCAGAGAGAATTAAGATGAACTGTGCAGTATCCTTATATTTCTGGTGTAAAGAAAACCTAATAGAGGATCCTGAATCTTTACTAGATTTTTTGGAATCTGTGTAATTAGTCTTAGCAAGTGTAGTCCTTGTAAGCTGAACAAGTGTTTGTGCTTAGATATTTTGTAAATATGGTGTTCAGCATTCCCTAAATGCTGATGAATATACTGTTACCTATTTAATAAAACGATAAAAAGTTAAAGTGTTTGAACATAAACAAGAGTTATAGGATAGCCGTTCCAAAGGGGTATCATATCTGATTATGACAAGAAAGGAAAAGTTTCCTGTACAAATTTATTCACAGAAGGTATACGGTTGTGGGCAGATATAGGAGTATGCGACAAGAAAATATAGATAGATGATCAAAGTCTAACCTGCTCATTAAGAAAATGAGCTGAGACAGAATTTAGTGAGTAAGAACTTAGTTTATGATCCCTCTGCACAGCCTGCAAAACAAGAGAATAACATGTTCAACTGACATTCATTTTATTTTCCTTAGCGAAGTTCTTCCCTATATCAATAAGAACAGGTTATGGATACAGCAATAATGAAAAAAACCTGAAATAAATCAAATTGAACTCTTCCTTCGATTGTTATTTCTTTACTTTCCCTTGTCCCGTGCTGTCTGCAACATAAAACGCATATATCAGTCCACAGCTCCATAAGTATTTTTATAAAGCCAGCTACACAAATTATACAGCAAACGTCAATTGCATATATTTGTCAGCCTTAGGAATATGTTCTTTTAGATTTTGATAATCACAAATAATTAGATGAAGACTAATCTTTGAGTTTCAGTGAAGCATTGGGGAAATTTGCTTGATCACAAAACAACTAGCGGTGGTTTTTGAGTTTCAGTAGTGTAAATTTTGGGATATTTTTTTGTGATACGATAAAAGATTTTATTAACAATTGGGGAGAACCCTGTGTACAAGCTGTATACCAAAAAAAGAGCACCTACACCAAAATATGGTTCTCAACAGAAGAGGCCCACTCCACTATACAAATAGGGACCTCATGAGTACACCAAAAAGAAACTAAAGACAGAAGACTACTTCGCAACTTCACAAAATCTTGTTCCACCCCTTCAAAAGCCCTTCTATTTCCCTCTTTCCAAATAACCACATAATTGCCAAGGGGGCAAGGGCAACACTCCATGCCCTTGGACTACTCTTTCCCCTCCTATGAGGGCAACTATGCAACGCCTCCTTCACTGTGCCTAGCATCATCCGTTGCTCCAAACAAATTAAGGACCACTCTCCACAAACAATTAGGCACTTGACAATACAATAGGAGATGATCTACATCTTCGCCAGAGCTTTTGCACATGAAGCACCAACTAACATAGGTGAATTTTGGGAAATATTTGAATTAACATGCTAGAAGTCCACCTTTGCAGATGATACAATGCTCAAGGAGGTAAACAAGAGATCCTAACCGCTTCATTTTTCTAACCTATTACGAAGAGAGAGATTATAAAGTTTCTAAGAAGCTGCAGCTGATTATAACACGTATTAGTTTAGTTCACAATGCCATATTTCAGAAACCACAGAGAGTAATGGAAGAGCATATAAATGCAAACTGAACGGACCAAAGGTTAGATACAAATATAGTCAACAGACACCATTTAAAAAAGAATACAGGATTGTAGTGATAATATCTTTTTTTTTTAATTAAATAAACTGTTGTATTAAAAGGCATCAAGAAGATGCAAGAGTACAAGGTGCTACTTACAAGAAGCAGATATACAAAAATAACAAAAGTGAGTTGCTAGCCCCTATTCAATGTCTCAATCTAGGACAAGAGAGCTAATAAACTCCAAAAAGTGTTCAGTACTAACTATTGGGGACAACTTTGTCCAACAAAAAAGATTGGTTAAACATTTGGCTTTAATAGAGTGGTTTGGAGTTGAGATGCCATCAAAACATTTTTTGTTTCTCTCATTCCATAGACACCAAAAAATAACTGCTTCTCGAAGAATGCATTTTTGTAGTCCAAGTAAAAGATAGGCATACATCAAGATCTATGGGTTCGGCCACGCAAGAAATGCGTCCGGGTTCATTTCCCGTAAAGATTAAAACACACAAGAAGACTCCTTACCGCTCCGTGGGGAGCGGGATGAGTGATACATCTGGCGAGCGCCGGTGAAGAACGCAAGCAAAGCTGGAGCGAGATGAGTCTGGGAAAGCCTGAGGGGCTAGAGGGCCAATAGGAAGCTTGCTATGGGGGCGACCATCCTGGGCCTTCCACGATTGTTGACCTGTCTCGGACCGGGGAAGACGTTCTTCAAGACAGGACATACGGTACAGAAAGGATCATCTAAGGATCTTGTCAAAGAAAAAAGAGAAGGAAAGCAAAAGAGACAGAGTCCAAACGCTTTCCATAATAGGTACACGACAAATGTCTGGATTAGCGTCGTCAAATTACAGTTTCGACCTTGTTTGCCCGGTTTTGATTGTCGGAACCCTTCTTAACCACTTAAGTGACTAGTTTCGCACAAACTCCTGCAATCGCAGTTTATCAACCACTCACAAGACCACCGAGATCTTCGACTTAGCTCCCAAAGGTAATCCACCCGGCCCTTTCCCAACCTATACAAGGAGAGCGGAAGATAACGAAAGGGAGACAAGGTCCTAACTAAATAGAACACAAACTCCCATNAACGACCATGGAGACTTGGGGATCTAGAGCAGGTCTTTCTTGTATATCCCTCGTGTCGAGAGCAACTTCCTCGAATATCAACGCAGGGAGCCGCGAGGAGAGGACTTCCAGGGCTCGATCTACGGCTGCGTCCCGTGGTTTGGTAGAATAGACACTTCCAAGGATAGTCTACACACACAAACCCAATCTCGTTTTCATAGGGTTATGGTGGCACTATGTTTAAATTTACTTCCCCTCCCCTTCAACCTGCCCCAACTCCCTATATATATTATCAAATAGAAGAGTCAAATATAAGAAATGCAGTAATCCTACCCATTGTGAGAGGCCTTTTTTTCAGCTGCTTCATTAGGATAAGGAATGGGACCCGCCGTCGCCTGAGACATACACAACACACAGTACAAGACTTCTTCCATTGTCTAGGGTATATTCCTGCATTTCTCGTGAACGCATTCGCTAAAGGCACTACTGGCCGGCTTTCTCAATCTTCAATCTAACTTCAGAAATTGAATAAGCCCACTTGACGAGATTAGATGAGAGTCGTTGGTTCCTTATAGTCATTTATTTATTTATCTTTTCTATCGTGACAACTCTAGTTCCCCCACCTTTTAGCGTTCTGGGGCCCTACTATGTATTCAAATTAGAGTAAGAAAAGAGACGATGACCTTATGCTTGAACAGCCTTCTTCTCAAAAGAAGCGAAGACGACTCGAAGAGGGAGAGGCCGAGGGGGAAATGGAAATAAGGCGGAAGGAAATGGGGATTCCTGGGTCGTTATCGCCTTTCCCCGGTTCAGAGTATGGGTTCTTTCTCTATTAAGAAAGTCCCGGTGTGAACTCCCCTACTGATCTGACTCCAGCGTATTCTCGGGGCCAGGATCTCTAGTTCTGTTCTGGAATCAAAACAAAAAATCTAACTAAATAGGCAGCGAGCCGTTCAGATGAGACCCGAAGACCAGGAAGAATAAATAAGCAAAGGGAGGGGCTTCTTCCTTCAACAGAGGTAATGCTTATTCTTCTCCTTCCTGGTACTCTTGAATAAGGCAAGGCTTTTCCCTATTCCCTATCAAAAGCACTTTCAGTAGAAAAATGAATTCGTCTCAAATCAAAAGAAGAAGACTCNTTTAATCCAGATCTTTTTGATGGAATTATCAACTTGCCAAAGACTCCAACTCAAGTACGCGTCTCTCAGATTCTGAAGCATGACCCAACTTATCCCAAAAATACAATAGAACATGTTCCATATGTCAATGGCTACTGAACAGTGGAGGAAGAGGATTGTAGTGATAATATCTTACCCCACAGATAAAGTAGAAACCTAAAAATATTTTAAAACAAACAGAAGATGACAAAAGAAAAGATATAATATGACCTTGATGAAAAGGTTGAATCTTTTACACGAACCCTGCTGTTTCTGATGCGTCCAAGCACAGGAAATTCTGCCATCCCTAAGACTTCAGCTCTCTGAAATGAAGATAAAATGTCTTAAGTAGTTCAACAATACACATGGAAAAACAAACGTGACCTAGCCTTCCCCAATCACTGTTGGCTGGAAAGAAACAAGTTTTTCCACTTCAGTTCTACCATCAGCCACAAGTTATCACATAGGGGTTCCATTACTTCTGCCTATGGACTTTTTGTACTCCTCATTGCTTACTCCAATCAATAATTAAGAAATCCGTCCTTTTTACAACTAACATTAAGTAGGCAACTGTTAAGCTTGCTCAGCACATCTTAATTCACTTTAGCTCTTATATCATTGTTTTGGAGCCATTATATGGAGAAACATAAGAAGCTCATTACCCGGATGAGATAGGGCAAATCAAAGTTGCAGATGTTATATCCAATTATGATATCAGGGTCAACTTCCCGTATAAAATCCTGCAATTCAAGGGAATGTTACAATAGTAAGTATATTGGTTACTCGTAAAACTAATAGTTTGAAAATCTCTTTTTATGGTAACTTAAGTATTCAAGAACAGTGTTGTGCAGTCATGCAACCTAGTATGAGACTGAAATGGGATATCCAAGCACCTTATGCTCATGTTAACTTTAAAAAGTCCCACCACCTCCTAAGCACCAATGAACCAAGATTCATATGCCAAGTTAAGCGTAAATAGCCATGAAAATCATGTTCATATTTTTACTTTTTAACTTCTAACTTGACCAAGTTTCATGTGTTAAACCTTCTTCACTTTTCTGCATATGCATTACCATCTGGAGCAGAAAACAATATGGACAATATGAAACTAAAATTGGATATAACGAAACAGGTTATAAGGATTAATACTGCCATCATATGGGTTCAAATAGAAAGAAAACTGCCGCATACAATCTAGCCTATTCAACCCCCCCCCCCCCCCCC
>ML268987.1:64042-128701 GCA_005239495.1 Nicotiana undulata
TCAAGATTTTTAAAAAAAAAAGACCCTATTCACCCCCCCCCCCCCCCCAAAACCACCGAAAAGGAAGAGAAGAAAAGTGAAAAAATGAATCCAATTAATATAAAATGTTATGCACAAAGATTACCCTCCATGCCAGCAATACTTCTTTTTCTGTGTCAAATGACATAACATCAACCCCAACTATAGGTGAGCATGACTTAAGGGTCATCACGTTACGAATTAATGGCTGATCCTGTCCCTGCAGGGTAACTAGATTGGCCACCTAGAATGAAGGTAAAATCTTGTCAGCAACAAGATAGTATACAGTATGGACATATTTTCCCGATATATAGAATAAATGGGGACTCGACCTGAATAACAGGATCTTGTGTAGGCTCGGGAAAGTGGCCCTTACGACCAGCACATTCAATATCGAAACTCAATATGCGAAAGGGAGCCATCTTTGAAAATTCTCCTTCAGGAGGATGGCTGATCAAGTCAGAATAGCTAAAAGTAAATGTAAAGGAAATTCAGAGTGATGATTCTTATTAATAGAATAGAATACACCCTTTAGATCGTATATTCTGCCATGCATTAGGATACAGGCAATCAAACTCTAATTGACTATAGGAGAGATTCCTTGCAGCTTTCTTATGTTTTCCAACTGGAACTTCAATCCAGTTGCCACCGACAACGTTGCAGTCAATCATGAAGCGAAGAGCAAAAAGAACATTACTTTCATAGGTCATAAAGCTCTTCATACCAAGCCCATCAATTTGAATACCTCTATCAAGGATACCTGCCACATTACAGCTCAATCAAGTGGAAAAAGAAGAAAAAAAGGATTGGAATAATAGAATCAATTCTATAAAATCAATTAGAACATAAGTCCAATGATGTTAAAGAAAGAAAACCCAAATACTACCGGCACTAATGTTTCTCTGCATATTTCAGTTAATGGAGAAGATTAAGCAGCAATTTCACAGGCAGCGTACGATGCAACTACATTATTCTCGACTATGGCTCAATGTGAAGTAATAAACAAAGTTATCATAGCAAGAGAAGACAAAACTGGAAAAGAAAACACCATACTAGTTATGCCACAATCTCAAAAAGCAATTTGGATGAATGAAGTGGTTAATGTACCACACCATATGGAATGAAAAGAACCAGCAATGTTTCAAGAGCTAATCTGCAGCTGTTTGCAGTTTGAAACATGAATGTCTTAGTCTCTTAATTTCTTTTGTAATCTAAAAAATAACACATATGAGGAGGACGCAAAGGTAAAGTTCACTAGTTTGATACAAAATTGATCAGATTATTTTAACTACGGATAATATCCTATTGTACTTTCTAGCACTGTTTTAGCTCTTGATTTTGCAATCAACAAAACTTTTACTGCTCTGTGTGTGTGAGCCACAAGCACAAAACAAAGCATAAATCACAAAAGCAACTGTATCCGAAAGATACAGTAAAAGTGAACAAGTGAATCAGAGGGTAGAAGGAACCATAAAACATACCACGGCAACTGGTGACCATTGTTGGCAATGCCACTACAATCTTGAGAAAAGGCTGAGAAGCCTGCTTTTGGTAATGCATGATGCTTCTTCTCTGAACTACTTCGATGCGACGGACAAATTTAGGGACATTGCTGTTCCTATTCACCTCTCTCATTTTACCCTGCAGCAACAATAATAAGCAAACACAGCATAGGCCAATAATAAACCAAATTGGTGGGAAAATTCAATCAATGGGTGCTTAAAATGAGTAGGTCAACATACCTCTAGAATTTGGTGAAAACGGGAGATATCGTCAGGGCCCATTCCAGGAGGGCAGCTGATGTAGAAGTATGGTTCAAATCCATGTACATGACAACAAACACTATTTCCTGACCAGCATATAAACAGTTATTTCTTAGTAAGTGGAAGACAAGCTACATCAACTTCAATAAACTCATTATTTGATGGATACCAAGCTGTTGTGTTCCTTCTGAACCCAACTCATCACCCTACCTACATGGATTTATGAAACTGTATATAAATACTATTTAAGTTAAGTTTGAACCTAAGGCCACATTTTTTTGTCGATAATGTCAACTGGTGAGGAATAAAGAAAGATTGGCGTGTGAGAACAAACTTAATGTCGCAAGAATAACCCACTTAAGCTATTTGTGTTGATTTCTAACTTCTTATGATAGCATAGGAAAAAACTACTAAAACAGAAGCGATAACTTTCTTTTAAAAATGAAATGGCAAAAACATAAGTTAATGGAATCCAGAAGCAAGAAGATAAAATACTACAACTCGAGAGATTCACTATGATGCAATTTCAACTCATATTTATTTCCAATACATTTATAATGTTGAGAGAAAATCTGTGTTCCAAATTGTACTTGGTTGCAGCCCTTAGGATGCACTATTTGTAAAACAATCAAACTACTCCCATTTCATGACATGCACTTATACCTAGAGGGTATTATCATATTATTTGACATGCCAGAGGTCAAATCTTCTTGCTCAGATAAATAGCATTGTCTCTACTATAATACAGCAACAAAAGTTGCAAATGCATGTTGCAACAATGAATTAAGCACTGACAAACCTTCCTTGGTGACCCCAAAGATTCTTAAAATGGCAGCTGGACCAGAAGAATTAGGCAGCAATTCTTTATGGCTCTCTCCAATAATGTAGTCAATTTCCAGCTGCTGAAACGCTGAGAAGACCACAAAATTTCAACAGAAGTTTTAGAATGCGACATCGTGAAAAGTTAGAACTCATTGAAACTAATTGATCTATTTCAAAGCCTTTTTTGTTTTATCTAACTTTCTATCTTTTATTAGTTTTTATACACATCCACATGTGTATCTTGCCATCAAGTCAATATATAACTTGCTTAATTTTTTATCTTTTAGATAGTATATAAACTTGCTTAATAAGATTCCATATGAACTTAAGAACCAAAAATAACTGCCCCCATACCAAGAGCATAAAAGGCCTTCAAACTTTTGGGAGTAACAAAACGTTTCTACTTTTATGTCTATTAGCGGCGTAAGACTAATATCAGTTTTGAGCGATCCAAAATAGGTTCTTTCTTTCGATTTTGTCTTCAAAATCCATCTTTTTGTTTTAGACTTCTGATATTAAATGAATAAAAGATAGCTGATTAACCAATGATACAAAAACCTTTTGAACTCTATTCCTTAATCTAGTATTGAACGGTTTTGTTACAGTAGTACAATTCAAGGGAAGTATAAAATATAAGAAAGATTCAAGTCATAGATAAATAAAAAGAAAAAAGCCTAAGAATCTGAACTCAAATTTGTTGTGAATGATCTTCAAATTGCAATACGAAACTAAAATAGCTTCTCATAAAACACTTAAACCAGCTTAGCTTAACTATTTTCAAATAAACTAATTTCAGAAACCCTAAACGTTCATCCAAATTCACCAAATAAGTTAAAATTCTGGGAAATTAAAAAAGAAGCTTCCAGAACAAAATATTCCTACAATTAACCCAAAAAATAAGAAAAGGCATGAGGTCGAAAATTTAAAAAAAAAACACTACTATTTTTTTTTTCAAATACAATTTCCGTACATATGCTTTGGGACTGAGAGAGGTAAGATTGAGAAAGAGGAGGGCGTTTCCATTTCTGAAGTCGCTCATTTAGGGCGTGGCGCTCTTCGAGTTCACGGAGGATTTGGGAATCTTCTTCGTACTGAAGCAATGTTTCTTCGAGGAAAACGTCCTCGTCTAGGTCTTCTTCTTCCATGGCGGCGTGGTGTTTCTGCTGTTGAGGAGACGGCGCTGCAACCGCTTGTGCCGCCGATCGCTTCCTTGAGTTGCCGTTGTTCATGGTGGTTCGCCGTAGTTTGGGAAGAGAGGGGGTGGGGTGGAGAGGGTTTTGGAAGTTGTAGTTGTGTTGCTAATTCCCGCCAGTTTCACTGGGTATTTGATGTAAGGAAGAGGAAAGAAGTGGAATTGCACTTTTGGTAGCTATAGTTTCATCTGAATGTCAATGTGGTCCCTGAAAATACTATAATCATCTGAATTTTTTTCTAGACTTCATTTAACCTTATTTCTTTACTCCTCGTGTATTAATTTAATTTGTTTTCGGAGTTTATTTAGAAAATTGTTTATCACTGTTTTCTTCTTCTTCTTAATTTTCCTCTAAAATTTCATACTTATAACTTGCAATTTATAGTCTATTTCATGCTCGTCCTTTAAAACGTATGCAATCGGCGCTGGAAATTAGATAGCCAATAAGGTAAAGGAACATTTCGATCAAATGAAAGAGGTCGATAATCAAATTGATGTGTTCAAAATGTTAGTGACTACCTGAAACTTAGTCCCTTCGCCTAAATATTGTCAATTTTAGACCTTTAGACTTTTCATTTTTTCATGGATTGTGGTGAAACGCCAGAGAAGCACTTGATAGCGAGACAAACATATTGAAGACACAGAAAGCTCAAGAATCCCAACTGTTGCTTCTATATAAGAGATATTGTGAGAAAACAATAGTTGATATTACTCTTTCTATTAAACAAGTGTTTATTCTTACCGTCAAAAATCAGTATAGTTTTTGAGTTACATTAGTTTTTATCAAAACATAAAATATGTCTACAAAAGGGATGGCAAAAGAAGTCGTTTTTAATTTTATGTATCATGAAGAAATTAACTTGAATTAAATGTTCAACCAATCTCATGGTACGACAGAGATAATTTTAGAGAAATACTTTGCCTATAATAATATTTGCAAATAGAATAGTGTGTTTGGTAGGATGTATTAATAATATCTTGTTTGGTACACTTTTTGAACATATACATTAGTTATGCAAGCATTAATTATACACCTTATTTGGTATTATCCTATGCATAACTAATGCATAAGAAACCATGGTATTAACAATGCAATAGTTTTTAATGCATGCATTAGCTTAGTTAAAGACAAAATTGTCCTTCAAAATTTATGCTTGATTAAAATATATTCCACTGTTATATTAATGCAAGTTTGAAGTAATCCAAGAAAGTGAGAAATAAAATTATATCCCTAAATAAATAAATACCTAGCATATTTTCTTTTTCATAAATAAATATGTAGTTCTATTGTTTAACCAAAGAATTAGATTCTTTGACCAAAGCTACTTTTAGGATGAACACGGGTTACTGATAATCAAAGAAATAATATTCAGTAAAAGAAAATTAATGAATGGTGATAATATGATGCTCAGAAAGTAAAGTGTATTGTATTCGAAGTTCAGATGTCCCTTACAAGTTATATTTCCCTCCTTTATATAGGGGGTTTCCTAATATAACGTCTACTTCTTGCAATGATCGCACATTAATGATTAATTATTACATTAATGGGACACTACAAAGGGTAACTGTAACTGTTGCATGAAGGTTACATAATGTATGAGTCATTAATTGAGGATCCTTGAATCTGCCCATAGCTCTGTGTGGATTCATTATGACCGTGTCTCTTCCCTGTCTCAATCAGGTTGAGTTTCTCGTGGCTGATTACCCCGTAGGTTTATTGATTCGCACCTCTTTGTTTTGTATCTCTTTATAGAATCATATCCAACTGTTGTGTTTTCCTCGGTCCACGTAGCCAGCTGAGTTGTCAAGAATCACCTTACGTGTGAAACTCTTTTTTTACCAATACATATAGTCCCCCCACTTACCATTTATTTATCGATTAATATTTGGTAAGTGGATACGCATTTATGGCAGGAATATTATTCCGCCGCTTTACCTCGAAACATTGTATCCTTCTCTGAACATAGGAGTTGTTTGTCACTTCCATTTGATGCTCAAACCACGTGTCCCTTCCCGATTGGTTCTGCAGTTACTCGGCGCCTTTTAGGGCTTTTTGCGGCTGCGTTAGTCACGAAGTGACACCTTCAATTATGACTTTTCATCATTATTTTTTCCCATGTTTGACGATTGTCCTCAAGTATAAATACATCTCTTTTTTTCTTTACTTCCACTAAACACTTTCTAGCTTGTCTCTTTTACTTGTAAAGAATTTCTTCTTGCCTTCGTAAACATGTCTTCTTCAAATCAACCCAAAAGTGTGATAGACGTTGAGAGTTTAACACCTTCTTCTGCTCCGACTAGGAGTCGGAGGGGTGGTAGACTAAGGAGTCTAGGGTCCACTCCTTCGAGAGGCTTTTCTTCTTCTCAGATTGTCTCCCCTCCTTCTGCTATGTCTTTAGTTTCACCAAGAGCTAGGGCTTCCAAGTCTTTGTCCAGAGGTAGAGAACATCACGAACACCTTCGTGAACCTCGAGTTGATGAAATCATCCTGCTGAGTTTGTCTTTACTAGGGACAATCAGGTCCTTGTAGATCAGTTTTCTTCCCTTGATAGTGTTGAGAGGTATCCCACTCTTGTTCATAGGAGATGTTTTTGGAGGTCCGATTTCCCTATCTATATTCCGAATAGCAATCAAAGAATAACGTCTTACAAGACAGGGTATTCTTTTGTTTATACGTACCCTTTTACTTTAGGGTTTAGACCGCCCATTGATCCAGTCATAATCGAATTCTATCGTTTCTTCAATATTTTCTTAGGGCAAATTGGTCCGCTTGTGTGGCGAGTTGTCGTGTGTCTTAAGAGTTTAGCTTCTTTAGCCTCGGTTCCTTTTACTTTTAACCATATTATTCATCTTTATTCTCCTGCCTTATTTCGTCAGGTTTTTTTTACTCTGGCTACCAGGAGTAAATGAGTGTTGGTAACCCCTGGAGACGATAAGGACAAAGGTTGGTACTCCGATACGTCGTTGTGCCCACTGCTGGTTTAGTGGGTGAAGAAAATCTTCCCTTCCCTGAGTAGTGGAATCGTGCACGTGAGTACATTTTAGCTCATATTTGTTACTTTTCTTCTTTTTGCTTGAAGTGTTTTATTAACACCGTATATGTTTCTTCCTTCAGCAATTATGGGTACTGTTGAGAATGTCTCTAGTATCCATGATTGGGTAGAAAAATTGTTGTTGGTTTCTCCATTGGAAGAAAGATCTTGGAAGTACTTCTCTGGGAAGTACGGTTGGCAAGTAAAGACCTACGGTAAGTGAAGCTTTTGTTTCCGCTTATTTCCTTACTCGAGCCTCTTTTTTCTTTGTCGTTTAACTTTTTCCCTTTTGACAGGGTTCTCTGCTCGTGGGGTGTCTGTTGCGTCCATTCCGAAGATGTCTTTGACTCAGGCCCAAGAGATTATTGTTGGTTCTTCTTCTCGAAGAGGAAGGTTGGTGAGTCTCGATCTTTAGAAGAAGAAGAAGAAGAATAAGGCACTTTGGTGCACATGTCACGAAGAAGGAGGGTGATTTTGGACGATGAGTCTACACCCGTGGTTGTGCCTTCCGTGCCTGAAGTCAGACCCTCTACTTTTGAAGACACTTCACTCCCTCATGTACATGAATTTGTGGATCACCTGTTCCGCGAAGGTTTTGGCCCCGCTATTGATGAAGTTCTCTTGGCTGTCTTTCCTGCTTCTTTTAGAGAAACTACTTCATCTGCTCCTAGTACTTCCTCCGCTCCCTTGTCTATCATAGCTCCCACCGTTGCTTTGCCCGTGGCTTCCCCGACTCCTCAATCCTCCGTGCCTACTGCTTCGTCACCTCTGCCTACTTCTGTGCCTTCCGTTAGGGAAGTAGGGTCTTCCAGCAGGGAGATGCGGCAAGTCCTAATAGAGGTTCCGGCTGAGGGAAGTCTCTTCAAGAAAACTGGCGAGCCTGAAGTGTGGCTTAAGCCTTTGATAGGCCCCACAGAGAGGTCCAAGCTAGCTAGCCATAATGCCCTTACATGGGCCAATGAAGTTGTGCACACCTCTTTGAAGGTATGATGCATTTGATCTCATTTCATTTCTGTACATGAAATTTATCATATCTAATTGGTTTATTTTTTGTAGATCAATCTTGTAGGCATGGAGCTCATGAAGAGGATTTCAAATACGGATCAGGAGATAAAAGAGTTGCGGGCTGATGTTGATAATTGGAAGGGACAATATGACAGTTTAAGGATTGACATGGATGCCTTAGAAGAAGAAAGGAGTACCTTGAAGCGGCATATGAGGATTATGGCAGCGGAACTGGCAGTGGAGAAGTCTTCTTCCAATCAGGCTGATAAGGACAAGAGCATTCTCGAATCTTCATTTTCTTAGCAGTTGTCCCGTGCCTCAGAAGAAGTTAGGAACTTAAAAGACTTGTTGGGGCAAAAGGAGGAATACTCAGGCGAGCTTGTGTAGTCACTCACCCGGACTCAGGAGGATCTTCGTAATGCTTTAGACAGAGTTCAATCTATAAAGGAGTCGATTGTACCTTTGAGGGCTGCCCGTGAAGCTGCTGAAGTGGAGAAAGACGGGCTAAGAGTTGAGCTTCAGGTATGGACGAGAGATTATGAAGATCTCGAAGAGGCGGCTGATGTCGATGTTAGTTGGGCGTACATGAATTTTTGCCTTGACACATTGACGGAAATGCGTCAAGAGGGTTTCGACCTTAGTGCTTAAATAGCTAAAACTAAGGAGGCCATGGAGAAGGCTCAACAAGGTCATAACCTCTCTTCATCTGATGGTGAGACTCCTGTTGCTCATGCCTCTTCGTCCCAAGTTTCTCCCGTTCCTCCTGCCAATGAAGAAGTCAATCCTCCTCCTCAAGAAGATTAAGATGTTGGTTCACCTTTTTATTTTTTTTATTTTTTTGATTGGTGGTTACCCCCAGCTCCATCGGGGGTAAATTTGGATCTTTTTAAAGTCCCCAACTGACAACTTAGGGGCACCTTAATGTATAAATTATATGCGGCTAAGTACTAGTTAGTACTTAGTTCTTACTTAGCCGCTCTTTCTTGAATATATGCAAGTTATGACTTTTTTACTTTGAGCTTTTGTTTCACTCTTAAGTCTTTTACATGTTTTGATTTTTGAGGTTTTTGTTTTACCTCTGAATTTTTGCATGAAGATGCTGAAATCACTCGTACTTTTCATAGTAGGCACGGTATTGTATATAAAATGTAAGCCTTTTTTGTAGTAGGCTTTGTTTATGAAAGAGGGCCCTTTTTGATTGACACTTAACGAAGAAGACGTCTCAGCTTCATAATGGTGTAATAATGCAATAGAGTGATAGCAATTTTTTTACATGTTTAAGAATGTTTCTGAGGAAAGTTTTTTGTTTGAACTTCCACGACATTTTACATGTGTTTTGATTATCGTCTAAAACTCATGTTGCAACTGTTTTCATTTAACATATTTGATATACACTTGTATTTCGTAACAGTTTTTTCGAATTAATACAAGGGAACAACTATTTTTCATTAGTAACAGTTTTTATAAAGATTGGGGTTTTTACCCGTAACTGTTTTTGTTGAGAACAATTTTTAATAAGTACGAGGGAAATGCTTTTTCATCTGTAAGTTTTATTTGATAACGGTTTTCTGAACAAATACAAGGATTTTGATCTTTCATTCGTAACTGTTTTATTTGATAACAGTTTTCTATATGAGTACAAAGATTTCGTAATTGTTTTTAATCACAACAGTTTTTGAGCGAGTACAATGATGACGATCTTTTACCCCTAACTGTTTTTTTTGTTACAACAATTTTGAATAAGTACAAAGATGTGCATTTCTTCCTCGTGGCTAACATTTTGCCTTTCAACCTGAACATGTTCGAAGGTTTTTTAAATTAGGCTTTGTATTTGAGTCTTCGACTCTTTCGATTCTGCTCGTATCGCTTGACTGATTGGGTAGATGGATCTTCAGGCTTGAGATTTGACTTTCTGATAGTCTTCGTCGCTTCGTCTTAGTCGTCCATACTGTATAGTCCCCCAAGTGTTTGAGCTTTGAAGAATGAAATCTCGAGCACTTGACTATTCCTTCCTTGTGGTCCTTTTCCTGGAAAGGAAAAACGTGCGGGACTCGAAGGTATATAGTTTTTAGATGATGACTGCTTAACCCTTTAAAACGTCCATCAGAAAGTGTAACCCTAGACCGGGAATTTAGTTATTTCCTCACGTCTTTGCAGGTCTAATATCATCATCTGGTGATGGGTTAGCTTTATGCCTATCATCTAAAAAAGTTAGTAAAATTTTGAATGTTCAAAATAAAATCGAACGTGCGATACCTGACCGGGGGTACTTTTTTTCCTTAGAAGTAGTAATTCTTCAAGTGGATGGCATTCCAGCTTGTTGATAGGATTCTGCCGTCCATAGCTTCCAGCTCGTAGGCGCCCTTCCTAGCTATCCCTCGGACTTTGTAGAGTCCTTCCCAATTTGGACTTAGCTATCCTATGCCTGCTTCTTTAGTTGATTGAAATACTTTTTTGAGGACGAAGTCCCCAATCTTGAAGTATCTGAGATGAGCTTTACGGTTGTAATAACGCTATATGATTTGTTTTTGAGCTGCCATCCGTATTAATGCTGCTTCACTTCGTGGTTCGAGCAGGTCCAGATTAGTCCTTAATTCCTCATCGTTTGCCTCCTCCGTGGCTGTTATAAACCTTATGATTGGTTCGCCAATCTCCACGGGTATTAAAGCTTCTGAGCCATAGACAAGGGCGAAGGCAGTTTCTCCCGTGGCTGTTTTGTAAGTTGTTCTGTATGCCTAAAATACCGCTGGTAACTCATCAGGCAAATTTCCTTTGGCTTTATCTAGCCACTTATTTATATTGTTGATGATGATTTTATTTGTTGACTCAACTTGACCATTAGCCACGGGGTGATACGGTGTTGAAGTGATCCGTTTGATTTGCCAGCTTTTAAAGAATTCTGTGATTTGAGAGCCTGTGAATTGTGGGCCATTATCACACACGATCTCCTTAGGTATCCTAAAGCGGCATATTATGTTTCGCCATAAGAAGCTCTTAACTTCCTTTTCTCACACTTGTTTGAATTTTTCTGCCTCTACCCATTTTGTGAAATAATCGGTAAGTACGAGTAGAAACCGTACTTGTCCTTTAGCTGGGGAAAGAGGTCCCACTATGTCCATACCTCATTTCATGAAGGGCCATGGGGATATAATTGGATGTAACAATTCCGCTGGTCGATGCATGTTATTGGCGAACCTTTGGCACCTGTCGCATTTGGATACGAAGTTCTCGGCATCTTAGGCCAATAGTACCCAGCTCTGATTAGGGGTTTTACCAAGGATCTCGCTCCTGAATGATTTCCACAGTGTCCTTCATGGACTTCTTTCATCACGAACTCTGTTTGATTAGGTCCGAGGCTTTTAGCTAGGGGTCCTCCGAACATCTTGTGATATAATGAATTGCGAATGAGGCAGTACCGTGCAGCTTTGTGGCGAAGGGCTTGAGCTGTTTTCTTGTCTTCAGGTACGGTGCCATTCTGCACAAAATTAAGAATTTCGTTTCTCCAATCCCAGGTTAAATTGTTGAAAGTTACCTCTTTTATGTCCTGGTCGATCGTTGAATGGAATAGATGAACGACAATGGCACTGTCTTTGTTTGTTACTTTCGTGACTGCTGCGAGGTTAGCTAATGCATCTGCCTCTGTATTTTCCTCTCTAGGTATTTGTATTACCTTCCATGTTTTGAATTGTCTTACGAGCTCTCGTGCCTTTTCCATATATTGTTGCATCCGAGTCTCTCGAGCGATGTAAGTCCCCTACATCTGATTTACTACCAGTTGGGAGTCGCTGTTGATTACGATTTGCTCGATTGAGAGTTCTCGTGCGAGTTCTAGTCCTGCAATGACAACTTTGTACTCTGCTTCATTGTTAGTTATAAGATAACATTTAATAGCTTGTCGTGTCTTCTCACCCGTGTGATATTACGACTATGCCTCAGCCGGTGCCTTTTACATTGGAAGAGCCATCGGTAAATAGGGTCCATAGACCCGAATTAGCACCGTTGAAGAGTTGTAACTCTTTTTCCACTTCATGTACAATGCTACTACTAAAGTCGGCGACAAAATCAGCTAAAATTTGAGACTTAATTGCAGTCCTAGGCTGATATATTATTTCATGCTCACTTAATTCTATGGCCCAATTGGCTAATCTTACTGACAGTTCTTGCTTATGCAAAATATTTCTTAAAGGATATGAAGTCACAACAGTGATTGGATGACATTGAAAATATGGTCGTAATTTTCTATGTGCCATTATTAAAGTTAAGGCTAACTTTTCTAGATGTGGATATCTAGCTTCAGCATCTAGTAAAGTTTTGCTTACATAATAAATAGGAGATTATTTGCCTTTATCTTTTCTTACCAATACTACACTTACAACAATTTTTGAGACAACTAGGTAGATGTACAATCTCTCCCCTTCCTTTGGCTTTGATAGCATCAGAGGTTTTGATAGATAAGCCTTCAGATTCTTGAGGGACTGTTGACATTCTTCAGTCCATTCGAACTGATTCTGCTTTTTGAGGACTGAAAAGAATTTAAAACTTTTTTCGGAAGACCTAGAAATAGATCTTCCGAAAGCTGCTATTCTTCCCGTTAGTCTTTGAACTTCTTTTTTTATTTGTTAGTATATCAGGTATTTCTTCTATAGCTTTAATTTGAGCGAGATTTACCTCTATTCCTCTGTTTGATACAAGGAAACCTAAGAATTTACCTGATTGTACACCAAAAGCGCATTTTTCTGGATTCAACTTCATATTATACCTGCGTAAAATGTCAAAAGTAATAGAAAGGTGCTGGAAATGGTCTTCCGCCCGTGTTGACTTTACCAACATGTCATCAATGTAAACTTCCATCGTTTTTCCCAGATGTTCCTGGAACATCTTAGTCACTAGCCTTTGATAGGTGGCTCCAGCGTTTTTAAGCCAAAAGGCATGACTTTATAATAGTAAGTCCCCATGTTCGTAATGAAGGAGGTTTTTTCCTCATATTTGGGATCCATTTTAATCTGATTATAACCAGAATATGCATCTAGAAAGCTTAATAATTCATGATTTGCGGTGACATCAATCATTTGATCTATATGTGGTAATGGGAATGAATCTTTAGGGCATGCTTTATTTAAATCAGTATAATCTACACATACCCTCCATTTAGCATTCTGTTTTGGTACTACCACAGTGTTAGATAACCAGTTAGGGTACGTTACCTCACGTATCGAACCAATTTTCAAGAGTTTTTGTACCTCTTCGTCAATCACTTGGTTCTTGAATGGTCCTTGCTTTCTTTTCTTCTGTTTAACAGGTACGAAGGATAGATTTTCATTTAGTTTATGAGCCATCACTTCTGGTGGAATACCTGTCATATTTAATGGGACCGCGCAAAGCAATCTGCATTAGACTTTAAATAATCAATTAACTTACCTTTTCGACCGGGGCTTAGCCTCGTGCCTACATACACCTTCTGTTAGGGTTTTTGTCCAAACAACGGAACAACTTCGAGCTCTTCCGTAGTTGTTTTGATGTGTTCGTCTTCCTCCGGTTCATGAATGACGTCCGGTCTGGAATCTGCATCTGTATGATCCAACGCATCTTCCGTGGTGACTAGATTCACCTTCTCGTGGGTATCTCATCCCGTACCTGCTTGAACATTCACTTCTTTCGTACCTGTTTGACTGGTGATATCTGTTTGGAAGATTTCTCTATCTTCCGGTTCTTCCATATCTTTTTTGTTATACAACGCCACGTAATTTATATTTCTGGAGGTCTGTTGATCACCTCTAATTTGTCTGATTCCCCATTCTGAGGGAAATTTAATTACCTGGTGTAAAGTGGATGCACTGCTTTCATGTCGTGGATCTAGGGCCTTCCCATAATCACGTTATAATCCATGTCAGTATCAATGACTTGGAATTTGGTGTTCTTAGTTACTCCTTCGACGTAAGTGGTAAGTTTGATCTCTCCTTTGGTTATCACCGTAGAGTTATCAAACCCTGATATGGCTCGTGCCTTTGGGATCACCTGATTTCCTATGAGCATTTATTCCACGACTCTTAACAAGATAATATTGACTGAGCTACCTGGATCAATCAACACTCTTTTAACGTTAGTGTCATGAATGAGTAAGGATATTACCAGAGCATCGTTGTGGGGAAGCATTAGCCCGCCAAAATCTGCATAATCAAAGGTTATATCATCTTCATCTGGATTTTCTCGAACCCGCTGTCCGTGGGTAATTGTGGCCTTTGAGGCTAATTTGCAAACTATTCTGTTCACTTCCTCTCCTCCATATATCACATTGACGGTTCTTTTTGGAGAAGGAGGCTTCGGGGGATCCTGCCTGTTCTTCATATATGATTGTTTACCTTTATCACTAAACAATTCTGTTAAATAGCCCTGTTTCAATAAGTGTGCTATTTCACCCTGTAGAAATCTGCAATTTGCAGTCCTATGTCCATGATCATTATGGAACTCACACCAGAAATCTGGGTTCCTTTTATTTGGGTTTGACCGCATTTCTTTGGGCCATTAACCTTATATCCCATATTTCTTAATATTGAAACAAGTTCAGGAGTACTTACATTAAAGGTATGACCCCCAATTCGTGCATTACCTCTAGGTCGTTCATCCCGATCCTTTCTGGATCTGGATGAGGATGAGCCCACGTCTCTGCTTGGTGGTCTATAATCTGACCTAGTGTTTTTGAACCTGGGACGAGTTTCGCGTCCCGATGGTCCTAAGTAAGGATCGTACCTGTTTTTACCTGTTCTTTTGTCTGATTCAGAACGTCTGGATCTGGAATGATCTTCATCTCTCGAACGAGCAATGATGTCTTCTTTTATTCGAAGTTTAGTATTGTACCTGTTATATACATCATTCCACGTTGTAGTTGGGAATTCTCTCATACTTTCTTTGAGTCTCCTCGTGGCTTCTGAGCTTTTGTCATTTAGATTACTTGCAAATGCCATGGCTGCCCAATTATCAGGCACCTTGGGTAATTGCATTCTTTCTCGTTGGAACCTGTCTACAAATTCACGGAGTAGTTCCGTGTCTCCTTGCTTTATTTTAAATATGTCCTCCATTCTTTTATCGACTTTTTGTGAACCAGAGTGTGATTTTATGAAAGAATCTTCAAGCTCAGCAAAAGAATCAATAGAATTTTCAGGGAGAAGAGAATACCAGGTTAGGGATCCTTTGGTAAGTGTTTCTCCGAATTTTTTGACAAGGACTGATTCAATCTCCTGTTTTGTTAAATCATTTCCCTTTACTCCAGTAGTAAAAGCGGTCACATGGTTGTGTGGGTCAGTTGTTCCATCATACTTAGGAACGTCAGGCATTTTAAACTTCTTGGGTATAGGCAAGGGCGCTGCGCTTGGTTTCCAAGGTTGTTGAGAATATCTATCAACATCAATGCCTTTGATAATGGGTGGTATTCCAGGAATTTGCTCGATTCGATCGTTTTGTTCCTTCATCTGTTTCTGCATGGTTAGCAGTAAATTTTGTAATTCAGAGTTATTAGTCATACCTGGTCTCGCTTCGAGAGATTCGTTAGGAGTGTCACCCCTTGCTGAGTTTACCAACCCAGACTGAGGATTTTCCACAGTGATAATATTATTTGTAGGTGGTGTAAGTGATGCAGGTGGTGTCGCTGGTAGTCCCCTTGCAAATTCTTGCAAAGCTTGTTCCACGTACTCTGCAATCATTTTCTTTACTCGATCTTGTTCTACCGTTTGCTCATTATTATTGCGGTTGTTATCAGATCTTTCTGGGGATTGTTCCCTTGAACCACATGGGGTTCCTTGAGGTGATGGAACTGGGGTTCCATTCCTCTGGTGGTTGTTGTCGTTGGAGTTCGACATAGTTTAGAGGATATCGATTTAAAAGCAAACAAAGATTATCAGATTCCCGGTAACGGAACCAATTTGTTTAACCAAAGAATTAGATTCTTTGACCAAATCTACTTTTAGGATGAACACGAGTTACTGATAATCAAAAAAATAATATTAGGTAAAAGAAAATTAATGAATGGCGATAATATGATGCTCAAAAAGTAAAGTGTATTGTATTCAAAGTTCAGATGTCCCTTACAAGTTATATTCCCCTCCTTTATATGGGGGGTTTCCTAATATAATGTCTACTTCTTGCAATGATCTCCCATTAATGATTAATTATTACATTAATGGGGCGTTACAAAGGGTAACCGTAACTGTTGCATGAAGGTTACATAACGTATGAGTCATTAATTGAGGATCCTTGAATCTGCCCATAGCTCTGTCTGGATTCATTCTGACCGTGTCCCTTCCCTGTCTCAATCAGGTTGAGTTTCCCGTGGCTGATTACCCCGTAGGTTTATTGATCTGCACCTTTTTGTTCCGTACCTCTTTATAGAATCATATCCAACTGTTGTGTTTTTCTCGGTCCACGTATCCGGCTGAGTTGTCAAGAATCACCATACGTATGTAACTCTTTTTTTTTTACCAATACATCTATACTACAATATAGGTAGACAAATCAAATAATTGTTTTTTTAAACATTTCTAAACATATGTTTCTTTAAAAAGATAAAGTGATGGATTGTTTATGAGGGTATTTTTGTAAACAAACAATTCTTTTATAAATTGTGCAATGCTTTAATACAGCAAACCAAACAATGTATAAGAAATATGTCAGCATAACTAATGCAAGCGTAACTAATATGAGCATTACTAATACACCATATTCAGCATTATTCTTATACACTCTACTAAACGACTCTGTTTACCTTGAAAATGGTTTGAACAATTATATTTGATTTGTGATTCTAAAAATATGTTATTTATTCTAATACTAACTAATAATCAAGAAATGATAAGTGTAAGTAAGGAAAATGTGATAACCAAACCAAAGTTGTCACATAATTGGGGCCTCGAGCTCACTGGAATCGGGGACCTCGATGTCAAATAATAGCAATAAATGAAGAGCAATAAATGAAGAACGATGAATGAAGAATAATAAAGCTGAGAGACTGTGTTGATCACGTTAAACGAAAAAAGCAGAGAATGTTCTATTTAGTGAATGTTGTGTGGTACAAGAATGTTTGGGGTCCCCTTTATATAGGAGGGGGAATCACAACATAGGACATGTCTAATTATGACAAAGAAATGCTATTGGTACAACTGTATAACGGCCTAGTACAGACTTGTACTATCTCTTGCAGATCTTATCAGCTCTAACCACGTGTCCTTGGGGATTTTCCGCCTTTCCATGACGGTCATCGATTTTATATTGCTTCAACGTAGGCCGTTGTGGGCCTTTGATAAACTTTCTAGAGGTATGCACCTCGGGGTCATACTTCTGACTCTACTTCGAGCCTCTCAAGATCGGGCTTGGCATGTCATAGAGGCCTCGATATCGGGGTCCCCGGTATCGACCATATACATATAGTCCCCGCATTTCTTATAATGAAATGATAAGAAACGATTTGAATTCTTTGACTCTTCGATGTCCCCATCATGACGTCAGTCACGTGAGGTCAGTGATTGATGTGACAAAAAAGGACGTGCAAAGGACATGCTTGCATGATTCTCGAAAATCCACAAATCGATAACAACGGTTGGTCGTCCTTTTGTCTTTTTCAACACGCATATTGACCCCTATAAATACCCCAATCCTTTACTCCTCAAACTTTTACTTTTCACAACGTCTTCAGA
The DNA here is from genome assembly GCA_005239495.1 of Nicotiana undulata. Taxonomy (NCBI): domain Eukaryota; kingdom Viridiplantae; phylum Streptophyta; class Magnoliopsida; order Solanales; family Solanaceae; genus Nicotiana; species Nicotiana undulata. The sequence continues at coordinate 81,558 of ML268987.1, forward strand.
CCTTCATCAACTCTTTTATATGCTTACTTCCTTCTTGTGTTCATCTCTCAACCAATTTCTTCCTTTTCTTCTGAAATTTTATAGCAAAAATGGCAAAGACTTCTAAGACCGTTCCTCAAAAGGAGAAAGCTCCCTTCATCATCACGCTCGTCTAAGAGCAAAACAGTGGTACCTCCTCGTGTTGAGGAGTGTATCCCCGGACCTTGTGACACATCCTCTAACTTCAAAATAGAAAAAACCTTATTCGATAGCGGGACGATGTGAACCCATGTCTCGATACATCAGCCTGATAACTAAAACTAGGAAAGTGAAGGTTGACTGTCGTTGGGGCAGGCGGTACAAGCGGAAGTTCATTCACCTGAAGAATACATAACCACACACAAATCCATTTTCCTTAGTGTGTACACATATCCTTTCACCTTAGGTACGGTAGAACCATCTTCGCCACCGATAGACCAGTGATCCTCGATTTCTGCAGACAATATCGGGTGACGCTTGGCCAAATCTATCCATCGTTCTGGAGAATTGTTTACATGAGTAGGTATTTTTCAAACATGGTCAGGGGGGGTGTGCCTTTTACCCTCGATCACCTAATTAGACTGTATAGCCCCCGAATTTATCGAGGTGGCCTGATTAAGCTACATCGTCGATCTTCGAAGGCCTTCTTTGCAAGCATCGACGAGGACAGGGATCGAGGGTGGATGATCCTCTTTGTCCGATTCAGTACCTCGGACCTGATTCCTTCTATGAAGATGCCATTCCCCGAATGGAATATGAATCGTAAGTAAACATGTTTCGTCAATCTGATATTTTTCCTTCCCTTTGAACTAACTCCCTTCGATGATGCAGCTGTTGAGTGGTACCCTGGCGCGGGCAAGGACCTCCCGGTATGGGTTCAACAACTAGATTCGACCTCTCCATATGTTAAGCGCGTGTGGAGCGATTTGGCCAAAACCCGATGGGAGGCCAAAAACCACGGTGAGATTTATTTTCGTCATATTTGAATTCCTTAGAGTAAATATCTCTCGATAGTATTCTCAACCTTTGTGCTTATGTAGGTCTTGGAGAGGGCGTTTCGATGAGGGATCCCCCGCCTGGGGAAGTAGATACCCCAAAGCTTTCTAAGGAGAAGAAGAGAAATAAAAAGTAACCTGCTGAGTCCTCGAACCCAAAAAAAGCCAAAGTTCAAAAGTCGAGGGCCGATCCAGTGGCCTTAACTCCGGAAGCAGCTGAGAGTCTTCGTGTTGAGGACGAAGAGGATGATGACTGCCCACTAGAACTTAGGGGAAGAGGAAGCACTGTCGCATTGAATTCTGATGAGCCGAAGGTGGCCGGGCCGGAGACTACTGAACCGGAGGCCACCGATGTGGTTCCAACCCGTGTTGAGGAGGCTCTCGAGGGAGGTTAGCATTTGGTTGATGAACTCGGGGAACCCAACTCTGAAGCTCCCCGAAGGCGACAAAAGGCCCCGATTGAGCCACTCGGGGTCATTAATGTAGACGATTCTCCGTTGGGCCCGTCGTTCTCTCCAAGGAAAATACGGGATGCTTAAGATATGGAGACTCCCGACGAGGGGGAATCCCATAGAGAGAATGGTATGTTTGAAGGATACTTTTCCGGGGTTTAGGAAGGCCTCGATCTTGATGCCTCATTGGTTTTTGAAGAAACTGAGAAGCTTCGATCTCGATGAGCGGGTAATACAGCCCTCGTGGGCTTACTTTTATGCTTATCCAATTTTTAATGCCTTAATTTGACTCTTGTAGCTTACGCAGAAGGATGAACTAAATGGGCAACTCCGAGAGGAGCTCAAGGTCAAAGATACTGAGATCTTCGAGCTCAAGTAGCGCATGGATGAGGTAGCCTCCGAGAAAGATACTCTTCGAGGGAGGTTGACCTCGGCTGAGCATCAAATCCAAGGTGCAAAGGGAGAAAGCCGCAAATATAAGGAGCTTTATGCGGAATCAGCTGTTGAGTTATCCAAAATTAAGTCCGAGATCGATGAGCCCATATCTTCGTATCAAAATGATGTTGTTGCTGCAAATGCTCGAGCTAAGAAGGCACCTATTGAGGTTGAGCTCAAACTGACTCGAGCTCTTGACTATGCTCGGTTGGAATCTCGAAGGAAGGCTCTCGAGGAGGTACATGCAAAGGGTTTCGATCTTTCTGCCGAGATCGAGAAAGTGAAGGCCTTAGAAGAAGAATCGGCAACATTGGTCGCTTTTGATAAGGATTCAGCCAGTGGCTCGGAGAGCGGCGAAGATGAAGAAGAAGTACCCGAGGAGGAAGAAGCCGTCGATGATCAGGGTGTCGAGGTCCAAGCTATCGAGGGCGCAACTCCTGAGGGAACTTCATCTGATCAAGTGACCCCGACCGAGTATTAGGCTTTATTTTTTCTTTCCTTTTTTGTGTATGGGCTCCATGTAGGAGATTTGTAAATGTATTTTGTGAACTCCATTATATGAAAGGATACTTTTGTTTCATCTTCGCTCTTTGTCGCTTCATGTCTTTCCTTTACTTCTGAAATGAAATTAGATGCTCGTTGACGATTAGTCCGATGTGTTGGACTTATAATGTAAAACCCTTAGGTTATTGTGCTCGATGAACGATCGACAATAGGTGGCCATTTAAGGTCCGATCCTCGAACTAAACTTTAGCTCGGGACTTTCGAGTCTGAACTTAGGTGAGGTCTCGAGCACAACGTGCTTTGGCTTTTAAGTTCTTTAGATATCGACCCTTAGGTTTTAAAACATTGTCCCTTAGGCTCTTACATATCGGCCCTTAGGATCTTTTTAGATTAGGTCAATTCGACCTCTAATATGGCTATAATTTTCCCTCATTCTGGCTAAAGACTTTTAAATTTTGTTGGCCATTAAGCTCTTTAGGTTGGCCCTTACATATCGGCCCTTAGGCTCTTTTTAGATTAGGTCGATTCGACCTCTAATATGGCTATAATTTTCCCCATTCTGGCTAAGGACTTTTAAAATTTTTTTATGCCTTGGAATATTTTTGTATTCGTCCGACTTTTCGACGGTTCAAATAGGAACCTCAATTATAAGTTGATGTGTGACAATAATTGATTACCTCGTGAGGTTCTCTCGAAGGCTGATTTTTTCGAAGCCGTTACATTATTCGGAGCTGATATTATCGAAGCTCCTTTTCTTATGTCGATGGTAGCATGAATAACCGATTTTTTCGAAGTATTTGAAGGCCTTTAGTTTTATGGCGGAAGTCGGACGTCTCTGAACCGCATTATCTTGGTTGTAGCCTTTTCGTACGATCGTAGTCTTTATCTTTGGCCGGAGCCTTTAGTCCCCGGGTGAGATGACCTCGGCCTTAATATCAAGGGTATGCCTTTTTACGGGTCTTACAAGTTCGAATATATAGCCTTGGCCTTAATATAAGGGTTATGCCCTTTTAAGGTCTTATAAGTTTGAGTATGCCTCGTTGAGGTCTTATAGACTTGATATTGCCTCATTGAGGTCTTATAGATTCAATGTTGCCTCATTGAGGTCTTATGAGATCGATGTTGCCTCATTGAGGTCTTACGAGTTTGAGTCTTTGATGAATCGATAATCTAACTGTCGATGACAGTCCCCGAGTGTTCGAGAGTATTTGGCCCTTGATCCATTTCGTGTGAAAATAGTGAACTTCTTTGAGGCACAAAGTGTTTTGATAAATTAGGATGCTTCTTCGATTACTTGATATATGCGTACATGTTTTTGCCATCGGGGGCTCAACTATTCTACACGGACACGGTTTATTCGACCGTTTGGAACATTACAACATTCTCCTATCGAGGCCCTCATTGGCATAACTTGATTTCTTTGAAAAAGTAACCTCCGAGGGTGATGCCCCCAGTATTTGAGGTTGATTGAAAAGAAGCCTTGAATACTTGTTGAGTTCTCCTTAGGTAGCAGATAGATGTTGCCTAGTTAAAAACCTTGCCGGTAAAACCCATTTGGGATAAAACCCGATCTAAGGGAAAAAGATTGTAACACATGCTTTGAAACCCAAGGTCTTCGAGTTGAATTGTGCTTCAATCCCTCTCAATCGAACACATGCAAAAGGTTAGTATGAAACATAAATAAAAAGGGAGAAGGTTATACCGTAACAATAATAGCGTTTGAGCATCGATATGTTCCAATTGCTTGGTAGTTGCTCGCCTTCCATGGTGCTAAGTTTGTAGGATCCTTTGCCTACTACTCCGAGGACACGGTACGGTCCTTCCCAACTACGACCTAGTTTCCCTTCGTTTGGGTTTCGAGTGTTGAGGGTGACTTTCCTCAGAACTAAGTCCCCGACTCAGAAGTATCAGAGATTTGTTCTTCTGTTGTATTATCTTTCGATCCTTTGCTTTTGAGCGGCCATTCAAACTAATGCGGCCTCGCGCTTATCATCTAGTAGCTCGAGGGCGATGTTCATGGACTCGTTGTTTGAGTCCTCGGTGGCATGTTGGAATCTGACACTTGGTTCTCCGACCTCGGGTATTAATGCCTCGGACCCATATACCAAAGAGAATGGGGTCTCCCCTGTGCTTGACTTCGAAGTTGTTCGATATGCCCATAGCACTTCGGGCATCACTTCTCTCCATTTCCCCTTCGCATTCTATAACCTTTTCTTTAAGTTTTGAATGATGGTTTTGTTTGTGGACTCAGCTTGGCCATTTGCACTTGGGTGGTAAGGCGTCGACAAGATCCTTTTGATTTTATGATCCTCGAGGAATTTCTTCACCTTGCTGCCGATGAACTGCTTCCCATTATCACCTGTAATCTCAGAGGGGATCCCGAATCGACATATGATGTGGTCCCATATGAAGTCAATGACTTCTTTTTCTCTTACCTTCTCGAAGGCCTGCGCTTCTACCCATTTCGAGAAGTAGTCAGTCATAAATAAAATAAATCTAGCTCTACCTGGCGCCGTTGGTAGGGGGCTGACGATGTCCATCCCCCATTTCATGAATGGCCACGGGGATAGGAATGAGTGTAGTTGTTCATTGGGTTGGTGAATCATCAGTGTAAATCTTTGGCATTTGTCACATCTTCGAACGAATTCCTTGGTGTCCTTTTCCATGCTATCCCAATAGTAACATGCTCTGATCACCTTTCGAACTAAAGAATCGGCTCCAGATTGGTTTCCACAAGTGCCTTCGTGGATTTCTCGTAGCACATAGTCGGTGTCCGCCGGTCCCAAGCACACTACTAGTGGTCCGTCGAAGGTCCCTCTGTATAATGTTCCATTCTCGTCGAGTGAAAGTTGGACTGCTTTGGCTCGAAGGGCCCTCGATTCTTTTGAGTCCGTGGGAGCTTCCCATGTCTCAAGTAGTCGATGTACTTGTTCCTCCAATCCCATGTTAGACTTGTCGAGTTGATTTCGGCATGGCCTTCTTCGATCACCGATTTGGATAGTTGTACGACAGTCCCCAGGAGTATGTCATTTTCTTTGACAGACGATCCCAAGTTTTCGAGTGCATCGGCCTCGCCATTTTGTTCTCGAGGTATGTGAACCAGGGTCCATTCTTTGAAGCGATGCAATGTCACTTGAAGCTTGTCTAAGTATCTTTGCATCCTATCTTCTCGAACCTCGAAGCTCCTATTTACTATGTTCCCAACCAGAAGAGAGCCACATTTTGCTTCGATGACCTTTTCTCCTAAGCCTTTGGCCAATTCGAGACCTGCAATCATGGCCTCATACTCGACCTCTTGTTAGTCAACTTCGAAGTTTTTATAGATTGTCTACTTATGCCGCCCGTAGGCGGTTTTAGAACTATACCAAGCTCGGACTCTCTCACGTTCGAGGAACCGTCAGTGAAGAGGGTCCATACCCCCGACAATGTGCCCGTTTTTAACAAGAATTCTTTCTCTACTTCGGGCATGAGGGCAGGCGTAAAATCGGCCACGAAGTCCACCAAAATTTGAGACTTGATAGCCGTCCGGGTTTGATACTCGATATCATACCCTTTGAGCTCGATGACCCATTTGGCCAATCGGCCCGATAGTTCGGGCTTATGCAAGATGTTTCGAAGAGGATATGCAGTTAATAAACATATATGGTGACATTGAAAATAAGGCTTCAATTTCCTAGATGCACTTACTAATGCAAGAGCTAGTTTTTCTAAGTGTGGATACCTTGTTTCAACATCTCCTAGGGTCCGACTTACGTAATAGACAGGGAATTGCGTACCTTGTTCTTCTCAAACCAACACACCACTTACCGCTACCTCGGACACGACCAAGTATAAGTATAGCTTTTCGTCCTCCTTTGGAATATGGAGCAAATGTGGCTCGAGAGATACCACTTTAATTCTTCCAAGGCATGTTGGCATTCCAGGGTCCACTCGAAGTTGTTTTTATTCTTGAGTAAGGAGAAGAAGTGATGACTCCGATCTGATGACCTCGAGATGAATCGGCCTAAGGCTGCTATCCGCCCGGTCAGCCGATGTACGACTTTCACATTGTTCACCACGGTGATTTCCTCGATGGCCTTGATTTTGTCAGGGTTGATCTCGATCCCCCAGTTCGACACCATGAAGCCCAAAACATTTTTTGATCCGACTCCGAAGGCGCATTTCTCGGGGTTGAGCTTTATGTTGTACCTTCTTAGGATATCGAATGTTTACTGCAAATGAGTCAAATGGTCCTTTACACGCATGTACTTAACTAACATGTCATCAATGTAAACTTCCATATATTTGCTTATTTGATGTTCGAACATCTTATTAACTAGGCGTTGATATGTGGCTCCAACGTTTTTTTAGCTTGAAGGGCATTACATTATAACAGTATGTGCCATACTTCGTGATGAATGAAGTATTTTCCTGGTCCTCCAGGTTCATTTGAATTTGATTGTACCTGGAGTAGGCGTCGAGAAAAGTTAGGATCTCGTGTCCGGCCGTAGCATCGATCAAATGATCGATGTTGGGCAATGGTAATGAATATTTAGTGCAAGCTTTATTCAGATCTTTATAATCTACACACAATCTCAGTTTATTTCCCTTTTTGGGGACTACTACTACACTAGCTAGCCATTCGGGGTATTTCACCTCCCTAATGGATCCTATTTCAGAAGTTTTGTTACCTCGTCCTTGATGAATGCTTGCTTTACCTCGAACTGAGGCCTCTTTTTTTGCTTCACCGGTTTGAACCTGGGATCGACACTTAGTCGATGGGTGGTTATTTCCGGCGGGATCCCTGTCATGTCTAGATGGGACCAAGCGAAGCAATCAATGTTATCAATAAGAAATTGAATGAGTTTTTTCCTGAGTTTGGGGGTTAATCCCGTTCCCAGGTATACCTTTCGATCTGGAAGATGTTCGATCAATATGGCCTATTCGAGCTCTTCGACTGTTGACTTCGTTGCATCTGACTCTTCGGGGGCAACGAAGGATCGAGGAGTGATGAAGTCTTTTTCGTCGTCCTCGACCACTTGCTCACCGATCACATGTCCCTCGGGTTCAACCGAGGGTATAGACTGTGGTTGCTATTTAGCTATCTGCTTATCTTTTGACTCCTCCGAGGTGGAAGGCGTCGATGCTGGTGCCATGTCGTGCACCGCGAACATCTCCTTTGTTGCATGCTCTCTCTATACACTGTTTTTACACCATCCTTTGTTGGAAACTTCATCATTTGATGAAGAATTGATGGCACTGCCCTCATGCTATGTATCCATGGCCTTCCAAGTAAGGCATTGTACCTCATGTCACCTTCGATGACATGGAACTTGGTGTCTTGAATTGTACCGGCCACGTTGACTGGGAGGATGATTTCCCCGTTCGTCGTCTCACTCGCCATGTTGAATCCATTCATGACTCGAGAGGCGGGTATGATTTGATCGAGCAGCCCGAGCTGCTCCACAACTCTCGACCTGATTATGTTGGCCGAGCTACCTGGATCCACGAGCACACATTTAGTTTGAACTTTATTCAAAAGAAAAGAAATTACCAGTGCATCATTATGAGGCTGGGATAAGACCTCGATGTCTTCTTCATGAATGTAAGTTCATCCTCGGGTATGTAGCTCCGAGTCTGCTTTTCCTTTGTGATGGATAATTTTGTTCGTTTGAATACGGATCCCTGCGGGATGTCGACTCCTCCAATTATCACGTGAATGATGTGCTGGGGCTACTTTGGCTCGTTCTTCCTGTTCGCCTCTCTTTCTCGAAAGTGATTCTTGGATCGGTTGCTGAGGAACTCTCGAAAGTGCCCTTCGTTGATCAGTCGGGCTACCTCCTATCGAAGTTGTCTACAATCATCAGACCTATAAGCGTGAGTGCCATGGTATTTGCACATTAAGTTGAGGTTCCTTTGGGAAGGATCTGACTGCACGAGTTTTGGCCACTTGGTATCTATGATCTTACTTATGGATGATACGATGTGTGAGGCATCGATGTTGAAGTTGTACTCTGACAATCGGGGTACCTCCAGTGGTCTAGAGTGCTTGTCGAACCCGGTTTTGCTCATGAGTCCCCGGGAACCTTGACCTCGATCCACCCTTCGATCATTTCGAGGTATATTACGCCTTGAAATGTTTCTTTAGTCTTCGACATATGGTTGGTATCTTTTCTTGTTCGGCCTCGGCTCCCTTTCTACATTCCTTGATTCTTTCGCTAATAGCCTGCTTGGATATACTGAACCCAAGGGGGCTCCCAATTGGTCATCCTCGACCCTGATTTTGGATTGGTACCTGTTGTGCACATCCGCCCAAGTAACGGCGGGATACTCGATCAAATTTTGTTTCAGTTGCTTCGAAGCTATCTAGCTTAGTTCTCAAGCCCTGAGTGAAGGCTTGCACTGCCCATTCATCGGAGACTGGTGGTAATTCCATTCGCTCCATCTGAAAGTGGGATACGAACTCCCTTAGCATCTCGTTCTCTCTTTGTTTAATTTTGAAGACATCAGACTTCCTTGTAGCGACCTTAATGGCACCAACATGTGCCTTCACAAAAGAGTCTGCCAACATGGAAAACGAGTCCATTGAGTTCGAGGGGAGGTTATGTTACCACATCATGGCCCCTTTGGACAGTGTTTCTCCAAATTTTTTCAACAAGACGGACTCAATCTCGTCGTCTTTTAAGTCATTTCCTTTTATACCACAAGTATACATGGTAATATGCTCATTGGGATCTGTGGTCCCATTGTACTTTGGGATATCGGGCATCCTGAACTTCTTCGGAATGGGCTCCGGAGCTGCACTGGATGGAAATGGTTTCTGCACGAACTTCTTCGCATCTACACCCTTCAAAATCGGAGGTACGCCCAGGATCTGATCGACCCTCGAGTTATAGGTTTCCATTTTTTTGTCGTTGGCCTCTATCTTCTTTTCTCTTGATTCGGTCCTTTTGGTGAGGTCCTCGAGCATTTTCATAATAGTGGGGTTTGTTCCTGACCCATTATTGCTCGATCTTTCTGATGCTGGATCAACTCGAGGGGCTGTTTCCGGTCCTGCTGTGCTCGGGGTCTTTTGTTGACTCTGTAGCTGAGCAATAACCATTTGTTGTGCTTGTAACATTTCAAAAATTACTTGCAAACTAACTTCTCTTTCTTCCCGAGCTTGTGTTCTTTGCGCGTCATGTTGGTCACCTACGCGCACACTTCCGTCAGTATCAGTACCCACATCGACATGCAAAGCATTACGTGAGCCTACATCGAAGGGTATTTGTACTGGTGCTACCCCAGGGTTTTGCGGTGGCACACCGACGACTGAGGCTGTTGCAATGTTCTCTCCATGGAGCTCAAGACCGTTGTTTCCATGTGCATTCGTTCAATTAGACATTTTTTGACCTGAAATCAAAGAATCTTGGACAAGAAAAAGTGTGAAAAATAACTTGTGTTTTCAGAAAACTAGCACCAAAACAATCATTATTATTTTTAGCCCCACGGTGGGCGCCAAACTATTTACCCTGAAAATGGTTTTAACACTTATATTTGATTTGTGGTTCTAAAACTATATGATTTATTCTAATACTAGCTAATAATCAAGAAATGATAAGTGTAAGTAAGGAATGTGATAACCAAACCAAAGTTGTCACATAATTGGGGCCTCGAGCTCACTGGAATCGGGGACCTCGATGTCAGATAATAGCAATAGATGAAGAGCAATAAATGAAGAACGATGAATGAAGAATAATAAAGTTGAGAGACTGTGTTGAGCACGTTAAACGAAAAAAGCAGAGAATGTTCTATTCAGTAATGTTGTGTTACAAGAATGTTTGGGGTCCCCTTTATATAGGAGTGATGAATTCCAACATAGTACATGTCTAATTATGACAAAGAAATTCTATTGGTACAACTGTATAACGGCCTAGTACGGACTTGTACTATCTCTTGCAGACCTTATCAGCTCTAACCATGTGTCGTTGGGGATTTTCCGCCTTTCCATGACGGTCATCGATTTTATATTGCTTCAAGGTAGGCCGTGGTGGGCCTTTAATAAACTTTCTCGAGGTATGCACCTCAGGGTCGGACTTCAGACTCTACTTCGAGCCTCTCGAGATCGGGCTTGGCATATCATAGAGGCCTCGATATCGGGGTCCCCGGAATCAACCGTATACAGACTCCTTAGTGTTAAAGATCGATATATCTAGGTGCTAGTTGGAGCAGTGTATGAAGTAAATGCTTATATGATCGTGAGGGAAAACTAATCTATAACTAGAGTTAAATGTGCAATTTTCCCAATAAATTAATTTCTTCGTTATGAGAAGCAGAGCATGGAGGGAGAACTTTAGCTAGAGCAAGAAAAAATTCAAGTCGCATTTGGCATATGACATTACGCTCTTGTTTCCAGAGTATTACAACAATTGTGCCTCGATCCCAAACTAAACTAGTTGGGGTCGACTACTCAAAAAATAGTGTTTAAGACGGCAGTCATAAGCCGACTGACCTAAAATGATGTCCTTTCAGATAAACAGTAGTTAATGAAAATTGAAAGGTATGCCAGCAAAAACCTATCTCAACCTCAATCAAACCAGGAAATATGTCCTTTTCTTTTGCTTGTACAAAAGAGAAATCATAGGTTACATCCCTCACTTGTCACATCATCACCCGGTAGTTAGTTACCTCCTTCAACTGTCCCTTCATCACCTACTGTTTCAGCAGTACCTTCCTCACTCTTCTCCTCGACTTCATTTTGCTCTTCTTTAGGCTCCGCTGTCTCTGGCTTTGCCGGCCCTGGGCCAGCTGACACCTTCACCATTGAAGGACGTAAGAGTCTGTCCCCAAGTTTGAAACCTTTGCGATATTCCTCTAATACAACACCTTCTTCAAATTCTTCTGAATCCTCACGCATTATAGCTTCGTGCAGCTGATCATGGGAAGACCAATCAATACTTAAATAGACACTGGTAACAAAATATCATCTTTTGGCATAAAACTATATAAGAGGTTTTCCCCATATTACAACAACAACGTGTGATGCAAACAGATTTCAATGTTATATCGATTTACAAGTCAAAAGGAACAAATTCTTGTTTCATTCCTTCATGACAGAATACATTGTCAACTCACCGAGTTGGCTCAAAATAATGCTGATTTAGATTGAGCTTAAAATCAGGTCGAGGTCTTCCTAAAAACCGAATAGATGTTAGACAGCTTTTGAAAAAGTTCATCAATAATTCGACTGAATTTTGAGCCAACTCGGGAACTGGCCTGCATTAAAGCCAAGGATCAAATAGAAGCATCACTACTTGAACAACAGAAGATGACAGCTCAAACTGTAACTTTGTTTTCTCTTGAACAATACAACCTATATCTACCTATCTATTCAAACAAACATCACACTGCAAGGAAAGAAAGCAGCTTTAAAATATTCAAGCATGTGTATGTATGTGGGATACATCTGTACTTGTAATTAGAGGCACGGGTTTCAGAAACTTACCAATGGGTCGAATGGCTTCCCAACTGTCTCCACAGTCTCAACACCAAGAGATCCAAGGATTTCCCCAAATTGTTTAGAAATGCTCTGATAACTATTATTAATTTTCTCTTCTCCCTCTGTTGCCACCTTGATTTGCATTTTCGCCCTCTCAAAATTGTCCAGAACAGATAGAAGTTTTTCGACAACTTCCCCTTGTGCATTCTTCACAAGAGAAAGTCTTTCTCTCTCTGTTCTCTTACGGAAATTGTCGAAGTCAGCGCTGATTCTAAGAACCCGGTCCCTCTCACTTGACAGTTCTTCGGTCAATGAGGCTACTTTTCTCTGAAGTTCAATTTTCTCTTCTTCTATGGACTTGAGGGAAATTTCTATCTCTGCAACTTTTGAATCGTCATTATTTGCTAAAGCATCTCTGTACAACTGCAATGAAGTTGCAACGAATGATGCAGTTTCATCTGCAGCTGCGTTGTCGCTCTCATCCGAAGCATCTTCAGCAGCAGCACCATCTACATTCTCCTGTTCAATGGTAGGGAAATACACATTAATTTCAGTACACTTTCAAAATTCAAAGACTTTGAACTACAGTACGTCAAGTTTTAAGTAAAAAGGTAAACCACAATAGCCCTCATCAGCATACTCAAAAAATTGCATGCCCACAAAAGGATATAAAAGGATGAAGAAAAAAACTAATAAACATATTAAACACATTATGTTCTTTCATTTGTATAAACCTGCATAGATATGCCTGCCATGCGAAAAAAGATATACATCTAACAAAACCCAGTACGTGCTGGAATAAAACTACTGTCTTTTATCACTCCGTCCAAGGAAAAGAACACCCAGCAAGGAAAAGGGGACAGCTATAGACTAATATTAAATACCGACTACACACTCTTAATGAACTCTGCCTACACAAGCTGCGAATAGCCGGTAAACCCTGATAGAGGAGGGAGGATTGCAGAAGGTTACCAACCAGCATCAACAATTATAACATTCCTGGCATGAAATTACATATAACTAATAGGTGGGATAGGACGGCTGGTTGCATTAGGGAAGTAGCTAGAGAGGAGAGGTGTATGGGGTCTCGAGGGGTAACTTTGGTGGACATCGAGGTGATTGGTGGTGGAAGGGGGAGGTACAACGGAAAGTGGAAGCCAAGAAGGTTGCTTATGCAAAGTTAGTGGAAAACAAAGACGAGGAGGACAAGGGGACGAATAGGGAGAGGTATAAGATGGCGAAGAAGGAGGTGAAGTTAGAAGTCACGGCGACGAACACGGTAGCGTTTGAACAATAGTAGGAAGAACTTGAAGACAAAGGCAGACAGGCTAGCCAAGGCGAGAGAGACGAGGACGAGAGACCTGAACCTGGTGAAGTGCATCAACGACGAGGATGGCAACATATTGGTGGAAGAGGCACACATTAGACGTAAATGGCAGACATACTTCCATAAACTCTTGAACGAAGAGGGGGACAGGAATATTATGCTGGGTGATTAGGAGCATCTGAGAGTCGTCCTGATTTTGGGTACGATAGGTGTATAAAAGTGAGGAGGTTGCGGGGGCTATGCGTAAGATGAGTGAGTAGGAGAAGATCGATAAGGTCAGACGAGATCACGGTGGAACTTTGGCAGAGCGCGGGCAAGGCAGCTTTGGCGTGGTTGACTGAGCTGTTTAATTTTTATTTTTAGGACAGCAAAATGCCCGATGGATGGAGGTAGAGTACAATGATTACAAGAACAAGAATGATATTCAACATTGCAACAACTATGGGGGTATCAAACTGCCAAGCTATACTAAAAAAGTTTGGGAAAGGGTGGTGGAGACGAGGGTGAGGAGGGTTGTGTCTATTTTCGAGAACTAGTTCGCATTCATGACAGGGTGTTCGACTATTGAAGACATCCATCTAGTTAGTAGATCGGTGGAGCGGTATAGGGAGAGAAAAAAGGACGTACATATGGTGTTTGTTGGCCTAGAAAAAGTATACAACAAAGTCCCACGGGAGGTTTCACGAATATATACATGCAACATGCACTAGGGTGATTAAGGACATGTATGATGCAGCCAAGGCCCATGTATGAACAGTGGGAGGAGACTCGGGACACTTCTGAGTCACAATGGGGTTCCACCAGGGATCAACTCTTAGCCCATTTTTATTTGCCTTGGTGATGGATGAATTAACGCGACACATCCAGGGGGAGGTACCATGGTGCATGTTATTTGTGTATGATATAGTACTGATTGACGGTCGCGGTGTGGAGTTAACGATAGGTTGGAGGTTTGGAGACAAACCCTGGAATCTAAAGGTTTCAGGTTGAGCATGATTAAAACTGAATATTTAGAGTGCAAGTTCCTTGATGTAAAAGTGAGGCATGACATATTTGTCATCCCAAGAAGGAAAATTTCAAGTATCTCGGGTCGATAACCCAAGGTAATGGGGGAGATCGACGATGATGTCACACATTGTATTGGAACGGGATGGATGAAATGGAGGCTCGCAACCGGTGTTTTGTGTGATAAGAGTGTGCAACCAAGACTTAAAAGGCAAGTTCTACAGAGTAGTTGTTAGACCAACTATATTGTATTGGGGGGACTGTTGGCCGATCAAGAACACTCATGTCCAGAAAATGAAAGTAGCGGAAATGAGGATGCTAAGATGGATGTGTGGGCATACTAAGAGATATGATTAGGAACGAAGATATTCGGGACAAGGTAGGAGTGGCCTCCGTGGTAGACAACAAGCGGGAAAGAAGATCTGAGATGGTTTGGGTATGCAAAGAAGAGATGCTCCAGTGAGAAGGTGTGAGTGGTCAGCAATGGTGGGCATAAGGAATGGTAGAGGTAGACTGAAGAAGCATTGGGGGAAGGTGATCAGGCAGGACATAGCATATCTTGAGCTTATCGAGCACATAACCCTTGATAGGAGGGGTGAAGGTCGAGAATTCGGGTAGAAGGTTAGTAAGTAGTTGAGCGTATTTCTTTTCCATACCAGAATGTATTAATATTATTCTCGTATTTTCTTATTATTGGATATCTATTACTACATGTTTCTTTTGCTTCGATTATCTTATTATCTTGATGTTGTTACTGCTCTATTTTTTATGGCTTCTCCACCTCCTTATTTCTTTTTCTAACTACTTTGATTATGCTTTCCTTGAGCCGAGGGTCTATCGGAAATAGCCTCTCTACACTACCCTCTCTAGATCCCATTTGTGGATTACATGGTTTATGTTATTGTTGTTGCTTAATATAATGTTTGTTTACAACATAAACTCTTGCACTACAAATGTAATCTTTGCAGAACTAATACAATGTCTGATTTCCAGCTTAAGGCTCAACATAACTACGACAACGTTTGATTTCTGGCATTAAACTCTTGACTAATAACACTGGTATAACTTATGTGAGAATCTATGTATTATTTTATGCGATAAAATGTAACATAGGAAAAGGTATACTAGCAATTCCAAGAAAAAAGTATCAAAAGACAAAATGTTCTTAGAGTAGGCATTCCATGCATAAAAATCTTTATTATTATGCACTAGGTTTAGACGTGAATCAAAGGACCAGTTATTGAATTATGCAGCTATTGTGAGATAAATATGCAAGTTCACCATTTGAAGGACGTGGAGAAGTAAAGGTGACATCTCACATGGAACGTTACAAATAGAGGTAACGTCATAAAAAGACATCTCAATTGCTTTGCATAATCACCTAATAATTAGTGCTCTTAACGCACCTAGGCCAGAGATCAAACCCAACTTCACTGATTGTTTTCTAGCCAGCAACATGAAGATTTTACTCTATGTCAAATGTTATACTTTTCCAGATTATCGAGAAATTCGTTGTTTTTAGTGGATAATGGGCATACCCCTCATCTTTCTTCACTTAAATACTAGACTTGGTTCACCAGCCAGGATACGAACTCAAGCGCACTCACCAACGTATTTTTACATTTGCTATTGAACCAAAGCTAAGGGCAGATGTTGTGAGACTATCTTCACACAACTTACAAATTACACAAGGGCAGTCCTAGTAGAGACAAAATACATTAGGTGATTTCTTCCCATTTATCTAAGCCATTGTGGCAAAGAAAGGGAAAAAAATGAATGCTTCTAAAGGATTCCAACCCTTCTTGTACACTTCCCCCCAAAACGCATCATGTGCTCTTTCCCCCCAAAAAAGATTGTAGTTTTCTCATTAACTTTTTAATTTCACTTCGGTGTTCAAATAGTTGTGCACTTATACTATGTTAAAAGAAGTGAGTACCCAGAACCTTAAAATCGCGAGTCCGCCACTGGGTTAGAGTCACAAACTGACCTTTGAAAAAAGGAAGAGGATAAAGTAAAAGTAATCTAATTATGATGAAGCTTGGAAATACTAAATTCACCAGGAATTCTCCGCCTAGTGTTAAAGAAATGGACTTAGCATAACTCAAGCCAAAATCTAGCTCATGAGGTGAGTATCTGAAACGAAGCACTTCGTCTATAGGCATTGTAGAAAGGATAGAATATGAGCCTAATCGTTCTTCTCGAATCGCTCCAGTACGATGGACCGGGGAAGGGTGGGTGGGGGTCCGCCAGAGAAAATGCAAGACGATAGAAGAGTTCGCTCCGCCGCGTAAGATCCTCGAATCAACCACGACTACCATAATTAGGAGGGAGAAAGAGCTTTTCCAAAGGAACCTTTTGGGGTTGGGGGCCGCTCTCTTCCTTCTGATTATGACTAGTTTTTATTCAACAAATGAGTATCTTGACTGCTTCGTAGCCGCGTGCGACGGGGGAGGGGGTTCCTTGTCTGGCGCTCTTGATTTCTCTCCTCCGAGAGAACCAGAACCGCGCCTTCCCGAGCCCGAGGTTGCGCCCATTCCACGCGAGGTCCTCGTTCCGGAATTAGCGCAACCTCTCCTTCCTGATATCCAAAGGAAGATAGAGCTTCAACATCGATTGTCGCTCTATTTCATTGGTAGGAACGAGGCCAGGCACCTCCCGCCCTTTTTGGGTATTTTGGAGAAACAAATGCTGCTAGAAAAAAAGATAGAATCAACATTGGTGCGGGATGGGTTTCCCCCCATATGGTTCAGGTCAGAAATCCGCGACCTCATCTTTAACCACCCTACTAGGGAGGCTGCGCTTTATGAGAATACCTTAAATAGGTATTTGAGCCAGATAGAAAGAGATGGCACTCGTCAGAGCCAACCCTATCTTAGGCTGGTTCGGGCGATCCGCAATGCGGATATTCTCTATGGGACGAGAAATAGGGGACCCCCTTTTTGGCCTTTCTGAAGTGTGGCCGTGGCCCACACACGGCCATGAGGAAAAGAAAAGGGGGGGCCTCAGCCCTTAGAATCGAATTCTAAACCGGCCTGGTGCTGCTGGATGCTTCTGATCAATAGAACAAGAAGAGGACCAAAAAGAAAGACCACCAAAAGTAACGACCACCAAGATAGGCATAGTAATTCGATCTTTTGATCACCCATTTTTTGAAAACCATTTTTGGGGNCTAAACCGGCGTGGTGCTGCTGGATGCTTCTGATCAATAGAACAAGAAGAGGACCAAAAAGAAAGACCACCAAAAGTAACGACCACCAAGATAGGCATAGTAATTCGATCTTTTGATCACCCATTTTCTGAAAACCATTTTTGGGTTCCGCCTTACACACGGAAGATTGGATTGCCTGAATCACGAGTCTTATATACTGTGTTACGATCACCTCATATTGATAAAAAGTCACGAGAACAATTTTATATGAAAATAAAGAAGGAATTTCTGATCATAAAAACAGAAAGGCATGAATTGCGCAAGAAGTTCTTTCGGTTAAAACGTCGTGCGACTCAGAGGACATAAGACTTCTTGGTCAAGCCAAAAAGATTGCCGACTGGATGCTCCTACCCCACCATGTCTGGACCTTTATCTTACCTTAAGAAGAAAGAGGAGGTATGAAGCGTGGGACAAAATGCAAGAAGTGATACAACATATAACCTTATTAAGGAGTGGCGGCAACCCTCTTGATTGATCAACGCGAGTGAACTGTGCTTAGACGCTTCGTAAAACCGCATCGATCTACGAGAGGAGCTGAATGATGAGTAGGCTTCCCCTTTCGATTCACGGAATGTGATTTGGGACACGATGGGAGTTTGCGTGTCTCCGATAGGAAAGAGATCACCAGAGTATAGCACAAGATCTCCTTTTCTTGCTGCCATGGGGTCGACCTGTGAACAAGGTAAACCCAATGGGAACCAAAAAACGGGGGGTACCGCATTGGGCAGAAGATGATCCAAAAAGCGAAGGCTCACCCAGCTGAAGGAAGGAGGTGAGATAGGCAAGAGGTAGCTTTTTGCATTAAGCAATTAGGCTGATAAACTGATTGAAGGCAGACCAAGAGCATCATTACCTACGAGGATTTATTAGGATGGCTCAAAGACTGATTCGGTCTTTTCCTCAAAGGCGGATATGATTGAATTAGCTTTGGACTACAAGAGAGCTAAACAACGGGGATGAAAGGTTTGCGAGGAAGAATCAATGGCCAATGGTTCTACAACTGCAACATCACTTGCTGAAAAGACTATTCTACGCCCAGCCGCCTACTTAATTACACTTCCGACATTAAGCAAGTTCCTTCTTCTGCGAGTATGAGATAGACCGACAGCCGGTACGGGACTAAGGGACTGTGGGAATAGCGAAAGACCGGATGTGGGATTAACACCTAGATATGGGCACTACAAATGATTCAAATAGCCGATCAAACTAATTCACATATGAATAAAAAATACAGGATAAAGGGTTGTACCTCCTGCTCGGATTCTTGTACCTCCTGCTCAGGTTCCTGAGTCTCAGTTTGAGCGGCCTCAGTAGCATCCCCATTTGAAGCAAATACTACAAATTTCTCAACCGACCGGTGCGGCAGCTGAACAATTGTGTTAGCGGAGTGGTGAATACGACACCGTCGGGGAAGTAGTGGTGTCTGCCCCCGTCTGCGGTGTGAGTATGATAAGAAAGTGATACAATTGGGTTTCACCGCGGAGGCGCTGACGGCGGTGGACGGCGGCCTTAAGGTAGTGGTGGGCGTTCTAAGGGAAGTGGTGGCCATTGTATTGTATGGTACAGTGGAAATGGAGGGAGAAGATAAACTGATAGGCCGCAGGGTTTTAGGTTCTTTTCTTTCTTTGCGAAGATCCCCCAAATATTTTAATGTATAGCAACCTTATAAAATATAATCCTTATATTATAATTTAATTATTATTGTAG
Organism: Nicotiana undulata; assembly: GCA_005239495.1. NCBI lineage: Eukaryota > Viridiplantae > Streptophyta > Magnoliopsida > Solanales > Solanaceae > Nicotiana > Nicotiana undulata. Next base: position 100,666 of record ML268987.1, read on the forward strand.
TATATCTTTTTTCTTGTCATTTATGTTATTCGAGAATATATAACAAAGAAAGTAATTAATACTTGTATCAAAGGTAATTTCATTTTCAGGACGAAGTAATTAGATTTCTTATTAGAAGTTAAAGATACTTGATATTTCGTTACAACTCTTGATAGTGCTCAAATTTATTTTATATTTTATAATAGGTATGTTTAAAGTTCACTTTAGAAATGATCATTTTTGGGACCTCAATTGACGATATTTTGTCAATGTAGATCAAAAAGATAAGAACTCGTTCGGTTGGAGTATTTATGGTATAAAATTTGGTGGAGTATTGTTTTATCTAATTTATTACACTAATAATATATTATATCATACCACCTTAATAAATTTGCTCGTATCTTGTGATTATTCTATTACGCACTTTATTTATTAAAAGCTTTTTATACGCCAAACATTTCACCAAGAGCTTGTATGGAAAGTCACTTGGGAATTGGATTTGGATGTAATTGGGTGTAATTACACAGTATAACATATTTGTTTGGCCAAGTAATTACTTGATTAACATGGAGTCGAGTGTAATTACACTCTCTAAAGGGGAGGTGAGAATTGATGGTAATTAACTATGTAATTACAAGGTTACGTTTTAATTTCTTCCCTTTTTATTATTTTAATTCATTTTTGTTATAAAATTTTATTTCCATTATTTAATTTTACTTTTTTTTAAAAAAAATTAAAAAATATTTTTCTTTGTATATTATTTATCTTTTATTTATCTACTTGTGAATCCATGTAATTGTTCGTATATTTTATGTTTCATAATTTTAAGTTGTATTGAAACTAATTATGTTCCATAAATATTAAGTTGTATTGGGACTTATTTTTTTATGTTAAAAATTTGATATATGTTAATATATATATATATATATATATATATTATTTTTACAATATTAGTTATAAATATATGATTAATAATTAATGCACATTCAAGAAAAAAATATGCATCTTAAATACCAAATCTAATATCATTTATACTTGTAATTTTTTTTATGCAAATATTTATTATATTAATTTTTAATAATTACTTCATTTAAAATTTAATCTAACCGTGTAATTATATTTGTGCAACCAAACAATATACTTGTAATTACATTATAATTATGTTATGATAAACAAACAGGTCGTCGTGATTATTATATTGTGTAATTATTAGATTGTGTAATTTACTACTCTAGTAATTACACCAATTTTAGTTAGCGGGTGACTTTCCAAACAAACCCTAAATGTGTCTGAAACCTATAGCAACAATAAATGAAAATAATTAAAGACCTTTATTGTGATATTAAGGTTGCGATACAGATTGCTTTCAATTCTATTTTTCATGAGAGAACCAAACACTTTAAAAGATTGTGTAATAGCAAAAAATAAAAAAAGGGCCAAAATTTAAGATATTTTGAAATTTCATGTTTTAATTAAATTAAATTTAACTAGGTGCGTGCTTAATGAACGAAAATGAAAAGAAAATTCTCTCTTTTTTCCTTAAAAGCTTTTCCAATCCAAAGAGATCAAATTTCCAAACTTTAGAAAACACAAAAAATTTCTCAAAAAACGTCATTCCCTTTCTACCCTTATCATTTTCCTCCGCAACTACTTCACCACTCCTTTTTCTACCATTCACCTCCACCGGCCGGCGATCCCAAAATGGACGGCGGCAGCATATTAGAAACGATCGGAACTGAAATCATCGGAGTAATGTCACCGGTCTCCATCTGCATGTTCCTCGTAGTTCTCATCGTCTACTCTCTTTCCTCAACTTCCTCTTCCGACCAACAAGTCCTCCGTACAGCCGCTAACCTCGTATACCTCGAATCACCCACCGACACCACTTCCACTAAACTCGAAGGCGCTCTCCTTAATGCACTCGTCTTCGTACTCCTCATAACTCTCGTTACATTTCTCCTCGTAATCCTCTATTACTACCGTTTCACTAATTTCCTCAAATATTACATCCGTTTTTCGGCCTTCTTCGTTTTGGGTTCAATGGGTGGGTCAATTTGTCTTTCACTAATTCAACATTTCAATATCCCGATTGATTCGTTTACTTTTGTACTTCTGCTTTTTAATTTCACCATTGTTGGGGTTATTTCGGTATTTTCACAGGGGGTTCCGATTTTGCTTAATCAAATGTATATGGTGGCTTTAGGGATTATCGTTGCAGCTTGGTTTACTAAATTACCTGAATGGACTACTTGGGTTGTGCTCGTTGCACTTGCTTTATATGATTTGGCTGCGGTTTTAGCTCCCGGTGGGCCGTTGAAGATATTGGTGGAGTTAGCTTCTAGTAGGGATGAAGAGTTGCCGGCTTTGGTGTATGAAGCCCGGCCCAATGTGGGTTCAAGATCAGGGAATAGAGGGCCTAATTTAGGGCTTTTGTTAGCTGGGTTTTCAGATGGGGATTCCATTGAGCTTGGGGTTATGTCGAGTGGCGAAAATGTGGTTCGGAATGGGAGGGAAATGAGGAGTGAAAATGGGGAGATTGGTGGTGTTAGAGAGGGTGAAATTGAGGGGGAGACATCACCATTGATAAGCGACGGGCACGTGGTGGATCAAGAGATAAGGGAAAGTAGTAATGAGAGTAATCGGGGTCGGGTTATGGGGAGGGAGAGGGAGAGGGAGAGGGAGAGGGAGAGGGAGAGGGAGAGGGAATTGGAGGAAGAGGAGGAGAGAGGGAGGGGGATAAAACTTGGTTTAGGAGACTTTGTTTTCTATAGTGTGTTGGTGGGTAGAGCTGCAATGTATGATTTGATGACTGTTTATGCTTGTTATCTTGCTATTATAAGTGGATTAGGTTGCACACTTATACTGTTAGCTGTGTGTAGGCACGCGTTGCCAGCGCTCCCTATATCCATTGCCTTGGGGGTTATCTTTTACTTCTTGACGAGGTTGTTGATGGAACCATTTGTTGTCGAGACTTCGACGAATCTTTTGATGTTTTGACCCCTGATTTATGGAGGAGATTAGAAAAGTACAGGATATGTTATAAAAGATACATTTGATTTACAAGAAAGGTAATTTCTTAGGGTACCCACGCCCTTGTTTCAAGATGCTGAACAGGAAGGGACAACTTCAGCTATATTTTGTTCTGATCTATCTGTAAATTGCAAGGATATTGAGGTTCGTCCCTTTATTGATTGTCTAACCGATTTTGTTTCACCTAATGATGTTAAGAATATTATATTCATCTCATTTGGCCATGAGCCAAAAAGGGTATTCCATATTCTATACACTTGACACGTAGCATACTTTATGATTCAACAAACTTATGTAACGAGCTATGTATCGACAATTGCTTTAAGTAGTTCTATTGCTTATGAGTTTGCAGTTCTACTGGTAACAAGCTACTTACTGATATTTTATTTTTGACCCAAACATCTTGAATGCTTAAGATTCTACTTAATGTTATTCCTCTTGGGTCTTAAGCATACATCCGAATAGAAAGAGAATCGACCCCCACATAAAACTTAACTGGATTCGACGATTCAGAATAATAATGATTCAGCATAAATTTTAGTGGATTTGTAGTTTTAAGTATATATGCAGTCTCTTAAAATCTTGATTAGTTTTTGCAGTGGATTGGAGAATTCTTCTCCAAGTTTAGTTTGGTGCTTGGTAAGAGGTAACACTGCTTTCTTTCTCTCACGCACACATTCTGACCGTCAGACTGTGTCAGTGTAAATAAAGATGCAGGAGGACTGTCTCAGTCCAGCATCTCGTGCTCCATGTCCCCTAAGGCTGACTTGAGACTGAACTTTATTGTCTCTCAAACTGAAGTTGGTGCATCTGCTTACGGCAAGCAGCGAGTCAAAGAATTTGTTTGTTTTTGGACCTTGACAATATCCCATTTGGATGGGATCATATCCTTTTTCGAAGATCATGTCCTTGCGCTGAGCAGTTACTAGAGGCATTCTTCTTTTTTGGTAGCCAAGGAAGAGAAATCAAGGGTAAATGAAACACATAGTAGAGCAAGGTTACAAATGTGCTGCCTCTTTGAGGTATTCTGGTTGAGGTGCTAAAGATTATTCCCATCACTTGTATTTCTTTCAACTTTATCTGTTTCCTAGGGACCTAGACTCAGTGGATGGAGTTAAACCCCTGTGCACATTGAAAATAGTCATTGAAGCTTTGGTACCTTCCAGTCTTCCACTGAAAATCCAGTTCTGTGAATAATCGTCTGCACTAAATGCATGCTTTCCATTTCTCTTCCTTCTTCTTTCGTTATTTAGCCAACGGAGATCTTTCTTAGTATTGGTTTTTTTAGATTGAAGTCAAGTGGCTTAGAAAATTTTATAACAACAACTACCAACCTTGTGTTTGATGTTAGATGCGCCAGTCTGTGCCTCCACTGACTTTATTCTACCTTAATAAAAGAAAAGAGATACAAATGGCGTGGCTTTTATCTGTAACTAGCTATGATTTGGTCTTCCCAAATGATTTGATCACTCGGGATGCTTCTTATAACTTGCAAAGTTTGGCTTCTCTGTTCAGGCTACTATTCTACCCAGATGCCAGCCTACCTTACTGCTAGTGTTCACGTGTAACCCACTGGCTCCCCCTGTCTACAAAATGCTAGCGCTATCATGTCTACCTGAGATGGCTCAAGTAGTGATTTGCATTCGTTCAGATTTCTAATTTCTTTCTTAATTGTTACACTGGCGCCATTTTGATATAATGCAATTGACCTTTATCTGTGAGCATTGGGGCTTGCTCCATTTCCTTAATCGGTTTCACCACTTGTCTCCAGCAAAACTGCACTGTCCAAGTAGCATGATTTCTATAACCTGGCTGGCTAGTTCAGCTAGATCTAGAGTTTAGGTTATTGAGGTTATTGTCTCAAACGTTTGATCACCCAAATGTTAATAACATATTTGTGAAATTGTTAGTTTGATTTAGCTTGTTGGGGCTACTGTTGCGGGTTATTGGAATGAAATTGGTACGGAGTACAACTTTTGGCTTTTGAGTTATTTTTATACTAAGAACTTTTTATCATTGTCAAAGACCACAAAAACTAGAAAAGTATTTAATTTCCAATAAGCACTTAAAATAAGTCAATTCCAATAAGCACTTAAAATAAGGCAATTCAAACACCCTCTAAGATTTTTATTTTTTATTTTTTAGGTGTATTGACCAACAAACGACACGAAAAGTATCGCTTCCGTTCCATCAAAATTAGCTGCCATTTTACTTTCATGTCTGAAGTGACCTTGGATGTAGAAAAAGTTGATTTGAAATCCAATTGTAGTACTCTATTGGGTGGCATCAACCTTAGGAATCTGTTTAGTCGAAAATGGTTTTAACAATTAAAAATAATTTATGGTTCTAAAAATATGTGATTTATTTCAATATTAGTAGATAAACAAGAAATATTAAGTGTAAATAAAAAGAATATGATAACTAAACCAGTGTTGCCCAAGGAATTGGGACCTCGAGCTGACAACCTCGGGGGTCTCGAGGTCGGTTAATAGTAATAAAGTATGAACAATAAATGAAGAACAATAAAATTGAGGAATAATTTTTGGCACAGAAAGCAAGAATAACAGAGTAGAATGTTCTACTGCAATGAATGATGATGTTTACAAATGATTGGAGTCCCATTTATATAGGAGGGGAAAATACATTTCTATTTACAGTAAAAAATACTATTAATACAACTGTATAACTGCCTAGTACGGATTTGTACGAACCAATCCTGAGATTTATGTCTTGACATATATGCCTTTGAGAAATTCCCGTTTTTTCTTGATAGTCATCGATTTTGCACTGCCTCGAGTTAGGTCGTGTCGAGCCTTCGATGTGCTCTCTTGACGTCTATATTAAGAGATCGGGCTCGAACTTTTCTTCGAATCTTCCGAGCTCGGGCTCGGAGCATCATAGAGACTTCGAAATCAGACTTCTTCGATTTCGGTCGTGTACAGATAGTCCCCGTGTTTCTAGAAGAAATGATAAGAAACGATTTGAATTCTCGATCTTTCGATATCCTAATCATGATGTCAGCCACGTGAGGTCAGCGATTGGTGTGACGGAAATGTTGTGCGGAGGTCACGTCTACACAGTTCTCGAAAAACCATTAATCGATAACGGATATTGGCCGTCCTTTTATCTTCTCCAACACGCATAAATGGCCCCTATAAATACCCCAATCTTTCACTCTTCAAACTTTTACTTTCTACAACATCTTCAAATCTTCATCAACTCTTCTCTACACTTACTCCTTTCTTGTGTTTCTCTGAACCAACTTCTTCTTCTTCTGAAATTTCACAGCAAAATGGCCAAAACATCTAAGACAGTCCCCCAAAAAGAGAAAACCCCCTCGTCTTCACTCTCTTCTAAAAGCAAAATGGTGGTACCTCCTCGCATTGAGGAGTGTACCCCCGGGCCTTGTGAAACGTCTTCTGATTTCGAGGTCGAAAAACCTTCCTCGGTTGCGGGACGATGTGAACCCATGTCTCGATATATTAGCCTAATAACCAAACCTGAACAGGTGAAGGCGGATTGCCGTTGGGGGGATGCTGTACAAGTAGAGATCTCTTCACCTGAAGAGGACATAACCACTTACAAAGCAGGTTTCCTAAGCGTATACACATATCCGTTCACCTTAGGTCCCGCAGAACCTTCTTTGCCCCCACTAGATCCAGTGATCCTCGATTTTTGTCGACAATATCGGGTGACGCTCGGCCAAATATATCCTTCCTTCTGGCGGATTGTTTACATGATTAGGTATTTTTCGAGTCAGGTCGAGGGGATGCCTTTTACCCTCGACCATCTGATTAGACTATACAACCCTCGTCTCTATCGAGGTGGCCTGATAAAATTACAACGTCGATCTTCGAAGTCTTTCTTCGCTAGCATCAATGAAGATAAAGATCGAGGGTGGATGAGCCGCTTCTTTCGAGTCAGGACTTCTGTCCTGATTCCTGCTGAAAAGATGCCATTCCCCGAGGAATGGAATATGAAGCGTAAGTATGGATTCGTCGAGTACGTTTCATTAATCAAATGTTTTCTCTTTCATTCAGACTAACTTCCTTCTAATGATGTAGCCGTCGAGTGGTACCCTGGTGCAGTTAAGGACCTCCCGGGCTGGGTTCGACAACTAGCTTCCACCTCCACATATGTTGAGCGCGTATTGCGCGACTTGGCCAAAGGTCGATGGGAGGCCAAAAACCGTGGTGAGTTTTTATCATTGACATATTTGAGTCCCTTAGTAAAATATCTTTTGACAGCACACTTAACTTTTGCATTTATGTAGGCATCAGGGATGTTGTTTCAATGAGGCCTCCCCCACCTAGCTAGGTAGAGACCCAAAAACCTGCCAAGGATAAGAAGAGAAAGAAAGGGTCACCGGATGAATCCACGAAGCCCAAGAAAACCAAAGCTCGGAGATCTAAGGTCGATACAGTGGCCTTGTCTCCAGAAGCTGCCGAGAGTCTTCGTGCTGAGGACAGAGAAGATGATCGCTTCCCGTTAGTGATCAAAAGAAGAGGAAGCACCGATGCTTCAAAGGTTGTTGAGCCGAAGGGTGCTTAACTAGAGGCTGCCGAGGCGGTCCAAACTCGAGTAGAAGAGAATCTCAAGGGGGGCTCGAGCAAAGTCCCCGATATGACCAGTGACCAGAATACTCCTTGTGCCGAAGGGCTCTTGGTCTATGAACTCGAAGGACCCACCCCCGAAGCTCCTCGAGGGCGAGAGAAGGCCCCGATTGAGCCAGTCGGGGTTATTATTGTAGACGACTCTCCACCAAGCCCGATATTTTCTCCAAGGCAAATACGGGATGCCCAAGATATGAAGACTCCTGATGTGGGGGCATTCCACGGAAAGAATGATATATTTGAAGAATTCTTCGCCGGGGTTGATGAAGGACCCGATATCGACGCCTTATTCATTTTCGAAGAAGCTGAGAAGCTTCGAAAACATGTAATCTTTGACTTAACAATTATATCTTGAGTTTTGATTCTTGCTTTTATGACCTTCTTCCTTTGTGTTTTAGGCCGTGATGGTCTTTGACCAAGCCTTTTCCAAGTCACGAGCTGAGATGGCCCACTGCGAAGATGAGCTTAGGAAGCTCATGTCGGAGTCGGATGAGCTCAAGGCTCTTTATGCTAAAAGGGAGGGGGAACTCAATGAACTTCGAGCAAGTTCGGAGATGGTGTCCCGAGAGCGGGACGATTTTATTGAGCAGGTAACATAGCCTTTGCAGGCTTATTTTATACTTACTCATTTTAGTGTTTAATGTCTCAATTCGATTCTTGCAGCTCAAGCACAAGGATGACCTGGTGGGGTAACTTCGGGAGGAGCTTAGGGTCAAAGATACTGAGATCCTCGGGTTGAAACAACACATGGATGATATAGCCTCCGAGAAGGATACTCTTCGAGAGAAGCTGACCTCGCATGAGCACCAACTTCAAGGTGCAAAGGAAGAAAGCCGTAAATATAAGGACCTTCATACTGAGTCGGCTGCAGAATTATCCAAAGCCTTGTCCAAAGGTGATGCAATTATGTCTACATATCGGACCGATGTTGCTGCTGCCAATGCCCGGGCTAAGAAGGCAGCTGATGCGACCGAGCTCAAGTTAGAATGGGCCATCAATCAAGCTTGACTGGAGTCTCGAAGGCAAGCCCTCAAGGAGGTGCGGGTCGAAGGCTTTGATCTTTTTGCTGAGATCGAGAAGGTGAAGGCCTTGGAAGAAGAGGCATCAACATTGCTCACTTCCGATGAGGATCCTGTCAGCGGCTCCGAGAGTGAGGGGGACGAAGAGGAAGTCCCCGAGGAGGAAGAGGTCGCCGATGATCAGGGTGCTAATGGTCAAGCCGTCGAAGATGCAGCTCCTGAGGGAACTATCTCCGATCGAGTGACCCCGACAGTATACTAGGCTTCTTTAATTTTCCTTCTTTTGTGTAAGGGCTCCGTGCGGGAGCTTTGTAAATATACTTTTGTGAACACCATTTGAATATAAAAGAATCTTTTGTTTCATCTTCGTTTTGCGTTAATTCTTGTCTTTCCTTTACCTTTGAGATTTTGATGTTGTTGACGATCAGTCCGATGTATTAGACTTAGAATATAAAACCCTTAGGTTTTTGTGCTTTTATCGATGATCGATAGTAGATGACCACTTAAGGTCCGATCTTCGAGCTAAGCTTTAACTCGAGGATTTTCCGAACTGGGTAAGGTCTCGAGCATAGTGTGCTTCGGCCTTTAAGTTCTTTAGGTATCGACCCTTAGGCTTTAAAACGTAGGCCATTAGGCTCTTTTAGGTTGGACCTTAGGATCTTTTAAGTTGGCCCTTAGGCTCTTTAGATTGTCCCTTAGGCTCTTTAAGTTGGCCCTTAGGCTCTTACATATTGGGACTTAGGATCTTACAAATCGGCCCTTAGGCTCTTTTTAGATTGGGTCAATTTGACCTCTAAGATGGCTACAATTTTCCCCCTTTCTGGCTAAAAACTTGTAAAACTTTTGTTATGCCTTGGCATATTTTTATATTCGTTCGAATTTTCGACGGTTCGATTGTTTGGAATCTAGTTTGCAAGTTGATGTGCAACGATAATTGAATACCTCTTGAGGTTTTCTCGAAGGCTGATGTTTTCGAAGCCTTCACATTGTTCGGGGCTGATTTTATCGAAGCCCCTTTGGTTTTACCGAGGGTAGCCTAATTTAACCATTTTTTCGAATATTTGAAGGCCTTTAGTTTTATGGCGGAAGTCAGACGTCTCCGAGCCGCGTTATTTAGGCCGTAGCCTTTTGTATGACCGTAATCTTTTATATGGCCGTAGCCTTCAGTCCGAGTGAGATGGCCTTAGCCTTAATATCGTGGGGATGCCTTTTTAAGGTCTTATAAGTTTGTGTACGCCTCATTGAGGTCTTATAAGTTTGTGTACGCCTCATTGAGGTCTTATAAGTTCGAGTTTGCCTCATTGAGGTCTTATAAGTTCGAGTTTGTCTCATTGAGGTTTTATGAGTTCGAGTTTTTGATGTCTCGATATGTTGACTGTCGATGACAGTCCCCGAGTGTTCGAGTATATTTGGCCCTTGAGCCGTTAAATGTGAAAATAGTAGACTTCTTTTAGGCACAAAGTGTTTTGATATATTAAGAATGCTTCTTTGAGTAATCGATACATGCGTACATGTTTTTGCCATCGGGGGCTCGACTATTCTATGGACACGATTCATTTGACCGTTTGGCCCATTACACCATTCTCCTATCGAGGTCCTCCTTGACATGACTTGTTTTCTTCGAAAATGTAACCTCCGAGGGTGATGCCCCCCAGTATTCGAGGTTGATTGGAAAGAAGCCTTGAATACTTGTTGAGTTTTTCTTAGGTAGCATATAAATGTTGCCTCGTTAAAAACCTTGCCGGTAAAACCCATTTGGGATAAAAACCGATCTAAGGGAAAAAGAGTGCAACACATGCTTTTAAACCCAAGGTCTTCGAGTTGAAGGGTGCTTCGATATCCCCAATCGAACACCTGTAAAGAGTTTGTATAAAATCTAAACGAAAAGGGGAGAAAGTCATACCTCAGGAATAATAGCGTTTGAGCAATGATATGTTCCAATTGTTTGGTAGGTGCTCGCCTTTCATCGTGCCGAGTTTATAGGATCCTTTTCCTATGATACGAGGACACGGTACGATCCCTCCCAATTTGGGCTTAGCTTCCCTTCATTTGGGTTTCGAGTATTAGGGGTGACCTTCCTTAGAACTAAGTCCCCGACTCCGAAGTAGCGGAGGTTCGTTCTTCTGTTGTAGTACCTTTCGATCCTTTGTTTTTGAGCGGCCATTCAAACTAATGCGGCCTCATATTTTTCATCTAGTAGCTCGAGAGAGGTGTTCGTGGCCTCATTGTTCGAGTCCTCGGTGGTATGTTGAAATCTGACGCTCGACTCCCCGACCTCGACTTGGATCAATGCCTCAGACCCATATACCAAAGAAAATGGGGTCTCCCCCGTGCTTGACTTCGATGTTGTTCGATATGCCCATAGTACCTCGGGCAATACTTCTCTCCATTTCCCCTTCGCATCATCTAGCCTCTTCTTTAGGTTTTGGATGATGGTTTTGTTTGTGGACTCGGCTTGACCATTTGCACTTGGGTGATAAGGCGTTGATAGGATCATTTTGACTTTATGGTCCTCAAGGAATTTCGTTACTTTGCTGCCAATGAACTGCTTCCCATTGTCGCATGTTATCTCGGAAGAAATCCCGAATCGACATATGATGTGGTCCCATATGAAGTTGATGACTTCTTTTTATCTTATCTTCTCGAAGGCTTGCGCTTCTACCCATTTTGAGAAGTAGTCAGTCATAAATAAGATAAATCTAGCTTTACCTGGCGCCGTTGGTAGGGGGCCGACGATGTCCATCCCCCATTTCATGAATGGCCACGGGGATAGGACCAAGTGTAGTTGTTCACCGGGTTGATGGATCATCGGTGCAAATCTTTGGCATTTATCACATCTTCGAACGAACTCCTTGGTGTCCTTCTCCATGCTATCCCAATAATACACTGCTCTGATCACCTTGTGAATGAGAGAATCAGCACCAGAATGATTCCCACAAGTGCCTTCGTGGATTTCTCGTAGCACATAATCGGTGTCCCCCGGTCCCAGGCATACTGCCAGTGGTCCCTTAAAGGTCCTCCTATACAATGTTCCATTCTCGTCGACTGAAAATTGGGCTGCTTTGGCTCAGAGGGCCCTTGATTCTTTTGGGTTCGTGGGGAGCTTCCCATGTTTCAAGTGGTCGATATTCTTGTTCCTCCAATCCCATGTTAGACTTTTCGAGTTAATTTCTGCATGACCCTCTTCGATCACCGACCTTGATAGTTGTACGACAATCCCTGGGACAATATCATCTTCTTCAACAGATGAGCCCAAGTTTGCGAGTGTATCGGCCTCGCTATTCTGTTCTCGAGGTACATGGACCAGGGTCCATTCTTTGAAGCGATGCAATGTCACTTGAAGCTTGTCTAAGTATCTTTGCATCCTATCTTCTCGAACCTCGAAGCTTCCATTTACTTGGTTGACTACCAAAAGAGAGTCACATGTTGCTTCGATGACTTCTGCTCCCAGTCCTTTGGCTAGTTCGAGACCTGCAATCAGGGCCTCATACTCGGCCTCATTGTTAGTCAATTTCGAAGTTTTTATAGATTGTCTAATGGTGTTGCCCATAGGCGGTTTTAGAACTATACCGAGCCCGAACCCTTTCACATTCGAGGCTCCGTCAGGAAGAGGGTCCATACCCCTGAGGATGTGCCCATTTTCAACAAGAGTGCTTTTTCTACTTCGGGCACGAGGGGAGGCGTAAAATCGGCCACAAAGTCTGCCAAAATTTGAGATTTGATAGTAGTTCGGGGTTGATACTCGATATTATAACCTCCGAGTTCGATGTCCCATTTGGCCAATCGGCCCGATAATTCGGGCTTATGCAAAATGTTTCGAAGTGGAAATCTATTTAATACACATATAGGATGACAATGAAAATATGGTTTCAACTTCTTAGATGCACTTATTAATGCTAGGGCTAATTTTTCTAAATGTGGATACCTAGTTTAAACATCTCATGGGGTCCGGCTTACGTAATAGACAGGAAATTGCGTACCTTGCTCTTCTCGAACCAAAACGCCACTTACCGCCACCTCGAAAACGGCTAAATACAAGCATAATGTTTCATCCTCCTTCGAAGTATGAAGCAAAGACGGCTCGAGAGATACCGTTTCAATTCCTCCAAGGCTTGTTGGCACTCCGGAGTCCACGCGAAGTTGTTTTTCTTCTTGAGTAGGGAGAAGAAATGGTGGCTCCGATATGAAGACCTCGAAATAAACCGGCCTAAGGCAGATATCCTTCCGATTAGCCGTTGTACGGCTTTAACATTGTTCACGATGGTGATCTCCTCGATAGTTTTGCTTTTATCGAGGTTGATTTCGATCCCCCTATTCGACACCATGAAGCCCAAGAACTTGCTCGAGCCGACTCCGGAAGCGCACTTCTCGGGGTTGAGTTTCATGTTGTACTTTCTTAAGATATCGAACGTTACCTGCAAATGGGTCAAATGGTCCTCTGCGCACAGGGACTTAACTAGCATGTCATCAATGTAAACTTGCATAGATTTGCCTATTTGATGTTCGAACATCTTATTAACTAGGCGTTGATATGTTTCTCCTGCATTTTTTTAGCTCAAAGGGCATTACATTATAGAAATACGTACCATACTTTGGGATAAACGAAGTTTTATCCTGGTCCTCTGGGTTCATTTGAATTTGATTGTACCCGGAGTAGGTGATAATAGGCGATTTAGACGATATTTTCACCCTTAATGAACCATACTTTATTATGTTTTAAGTGCAAATAATGATAACAAAATGCTCTGATTAGTGTTTTTATTCTTTGCAGGATATAATCTATGATGGGAGATACTTTGGAGCGTTTTGGAGCCAATTAAGTGAGTTTAAGGCCAATAGAGAAGAACCCGTGAGAAAAGAACAAGAAAAAAGGCAAAGATTGCTGGAAGGGAGACCACCGCGACCGCGGTTGGAGCGCGGTGGGCAAGGCAGCGTGATTCAGAACTTGGGTGTTTCACCGCGGTCGCGTCGTGTTCCTGCTGGGGCCGCGGGCGAGTACTGAGAAGTTAGAAAACTGAAGGACCAAAGTGCAAAAAACGGGAATAATTTGCCTAACCCTATTTAAACCTTACAAAACTCGCCCAAGAGAGGACCAAGCTTGTTTTTAGACTCAAGTGGGCAAGAACAAGTGTGAGAAGACAAACAACAATTATAGTTTTTCTATTCTCTTTCATTTACCTTTATTTTGAGAATTATGATTTCTTTGGAGTTTTTATTGTGTTTGAGCATGAGTAGCTAACTTCTTTAATCTAAGGTTTTGGTGGAACCCGTTGAGGATGAACTTATTGTTATCTTAACTATAGTTTTGCTTGGTTTTCAATCTCTATTTGTTCAACTATGTTTTTGTTGTAGTTGATTGAAAGGCCCTCAATTAGCTGTTCCTATTTAGTGTGTATCTACACGAGAGAGAGTGCATATTTAGGTAATTGTTGAACAACATCACTCTCGGAGTATAAGAGAGATCCATAACCGAGGGTTTAAAGGTTGGATTAGAGATAACGATACCTTGGGTGCAATCTAAAGTGAACTGTAATGCAATTTAGCTAGCGTAACTTGAGAGAGTGCGTCTAGTAGATTATCATAATTACTTGAGAGAGATTTATGATAGCCTGAGTGTTCATGATTGATAGAGATAACTAAACCAACACTATAGGAAATATACAAGAAGGGATTTCATCAATGGGGGAAACCATAACCTTAGACCTTTATCATATATGTTTACATCTAAATATTAGTTGTCTTTTAGTTTGTTTAATTTCATCAGCCGTAGTAGTAAAAATAACAAAAATTGATATTCATAACCTTTGGGGAAATTGATTATTGAGAATCTAGTAGTCGAACAACAACATTTGATACGTTAGTTCCCTGTGGGATTCGACTCTGGGCAAAATACTCAGATTATATTTGCAACGCCCGCTTGGTCTTTTATTAGACAGAGTTGAGCGTGATCAAATTTTGGTGTCGTTGCCGGGGAACTAACGGTATTATCAATTGTAGTTGGAGGAAAATACAAAATTCTTAAGTGTAGTCAATTTTCTTTAATTTCATTCTTATATTGAATTTACCCCGAAAGAGTTTTCAAGGCCTTGAACAGGGCCAACCGGAAAAGCAAGCAACAACCACTCATTGAACACATTGAAACAGACATGGCAGGTCTGAATGACAGGAACAACAATAATAATGGGGAAGACGTGGTTGACCCAGCCGGGCAGATTGCGGCGCCTGCGGTGCCCATGGTACCAGAGGCACCTTTATATGACTAGGCACAACCCACAACGGAGAATATGGCCACCGCAATCATGGTCCCTTAGATAGAAGCTCAGTCCTTTCAAATAAAAAATAATATGCTGCACTTATTGCAGAATAAGGGACTATTTTCGGGGTCATACATTGAAGATCCCCAACAACATTTGAAGAACTTCCTGTCGATTTGCAAGACTCAGAGGCAACCAAACGTCACTCTGGAGGCAATAAGACTGTTGTTGTTTCCGTTCTCAGTGACAGGAGTAGCCCAGACTTGGCTCAACTCGCTCCCTATCAATTCTATTACTACATGGGAGGAGTTGGTCAAGAAGTTTTGAATAAATTCCATCCACCGAACAAGACAGCGCAATAAATTGATGAGATCTTGAGCTTCAGATAGAAGCTTATGGAGACATTGCAGGAGACATGGGAACGTTTTAAAGGGATGCTGGTTATCTGTCCTCATCACGATATTCCAGAACAGATTTTGGGGCAGCGATTTTATATGGGTAAGGTTGATGGTGTGAAAGCCAAAGTTGATGCTTCAGCTGGTGGAGCATTACTGAGTAAGACGTGGAGAGAAAGCCAGACTTTACTTGATAAAATGGCACAAAATTCAGGGTGGACAACCAGGGGTGCACCTATTACCCCAATCGTTCACTCAATTCCATTAGATCCGTCCAACACTATTTTTGAAAATATGGCAACCTTGATGACACAGATGAGCATACTTACGAAGAAGGTAGCGGAGTCGGGGCAAAAGCAGCAAGTTCATGTTGTGGATACTGCCAATGGGGGCTTATGCACATCTTGCATTAGTCAACTAATCGGTAATCAGTGGAATGCAGATTGCGATCATCCTCACTACCCGAAAAATATGAATTATTTGTCAAACTATGGAGTCCATAGACAGGGCGGACAAAATTGGGTTCAACAAGCTCAGCCGTACAGACCACCTCATCAGCAACATAACAGTGGAAACATGGGTGCCATGAGACACTGGTACCAGTGCCGATTGAACTTGATGATTCAACAAACCGGACCAAGGTAATAGTGCAACCTGCTGAAGGAGAACCCAGTGCGCAGAGTGAGGCTGAAAAAGAAGGGGAGATAGCCCAGGAGCCAGTAGTTGAGGTGGTGGCTGAGAAATAAAAGCCCCAAATCACTGGGAAAAAGAGACCGCCAACTCCATTCCCTCAGAGGCTGGCCAAATACCAAAAGGATGAACAGTACAAAAAGTTCTTGGATATGCTGAAACAGATACAAGTAAACATTCCTCTAATTGATGCTCTGAAGGATATGCCTGGATATACGAAGATGATGAAGGACTTGATGTCCCGAAAATTCGATTTCCAAGACTTGGCAACTGTGACTCTTACTCAGACTTGCAGTGTTGTAGTGACATGACCAATTGCAGAGAAGTTGTCTGATCCAGGAGGTTTTACAATTTCCTGCACCATTGGAAATTTTGCTTTTGCCAAAGCACTGTGTGATTTGGGGGCCAGTATTAATCTCATGCCCCTGGCCATTTACAAGAGAATGGGGATTGGTAGAGCCAGACCAACTTCTATGTTATTGCAGCTAGCTGACATGACGGTAAAGAGACCGCCAGGCATTCTGGATGATGTGTTGGTGCAGGTGGGGAAGTTTGTGTTCCCTGCTGATTTTGCGATGCTGGACTGTAGAGTGGATGAGGAGATTCCCATAATTTTGGGAAGGCCATTCTTGTCCACAGGCAGATCCCTCATTGTTTGTGAAACTGGGGAGCTCAAGATGAGACTAAACGATGAAGAAATCACATTCAATGTGCAAAAATCCATGAGGCGACCAAGTGAATTTTCCAATTTCTCTCTCATTGATGTTGTGGATATGATAGTGGAGGAAGATGATGTGTCCTTAACTATTGAGGACCCCCTTGATGCATGTTTGATGAATTTGGGTCAGGTAAATGGGGAAGAACTGGCAGAATGGGTGTTAGCACTTGAAGGAAAAGGGGTCTGGCCGAGGGCTCTCGAGTTTGAGCCATTACACTTAGAGAAAAGAGAGAGCCCGCCAACCAAACCATTTGTGGAAGAACCACCCAAACTGGAGTTGAAACCACTACCAGCCCATCTCAGGTACGCGTTTCTTGGACCTAACTCTACTTTACCTGTTATTATCTCATAAAGTTTGTTAGATGTGCAGGCAAATCAGTTGTTACAGGTACTCACTGAGTGCAAGACTGCCATTGGGTGGACCATGGCAGACACCAAAGGGATCATCCCGGCATACTGTATGCACAAAATTCTCCTGGAAGATGGACACAAACTTTCCAGGGAACACCAAAGGCGGCTGAACCCAAACATGAAGGAAGTGGTAAAGAAAGAAATTATCAAGTGGTTAGATGCGGGAATCATTTCCTCCCATCTCTGACAACAACTAGGTTAGCCTAGTGCAATATGTTCCGAAAAAGGGTGGCATGACGGTTGTGAAGAATGACGATAATGAGCTGATATCAATAAGAACCGTCACTGGCTGGAGAATTTGCATGGATTACAAAAAGCTAAATCTTGCCACCCGGAAAGATCACTTCCCATTTCCCTTCATCGATCAAATGCTCGACAGGCTGGCAGGGAGGTCTCACTTTTGTTTCCTGGATGGGTACTAGGGGTACAACCAATTTCCATTGCCCTAGAAGACAGGGAAAAGACCTCCTTCACATGTCCCTATGGGATATTTGCCTTCATAAGGATGCCATTAGGCCTATGCAATGCACCTGCCACATTTCAAAGGTGCATGATGGCCATATTCACTAACATGGTCGAAGATATCATGGAGGTATTCATGGATGATTTCTCAGTAGTGGGAAATTCATTTGATGAGTGCCTAGCAAATCTGACCGGTGTGCTAAAGAGGTGCATTGAGACAAACCTCGTGCTTAACTGGGAGAAGTGCCATTTCATGGTACAAGAAGGGATCGTCTTGGGGAACTTGGTGTCGAGCAAAGGAATTGAGGTGGACTACGCCAAAGTAGATGTGATTGAAAAGCTTCCACCACCCACATCGGTCAAAGCTATACGTAGCTTCCTTGGGCATGCCGGGTTCTACCGGCGATTCATCAAAGATTTCTCCAAAATAGCCAACCCTCTCTGTAAGTTGCTTGAAAAAGATAACCCCTTTGTGTTTTCTAATGATTGCAGGGTGGCTTTTGAGGAGATGAAAAAAGCGGCTAGTCACGGCCCCGATAATTGTTTCCCCCGACTGGGAGCAACCATTTGGGATCATGTGCGATTCCAGTGACTACGCAGTGGGAGCCGTGTTAGGACAGTGAAAGGATAAGATAATGCACCCAATCTACTACGCAAGTAGGACATTGAGTGGAGCTTAGCTGAACTACACGGTGACCGAGAAAGAGATGTTGGCAGTAATGTTCGCCTTTGACAAGTTCAGAGCATACTTGATCGGGTCGAAGGTGATTGTGTACACTAATCATGCAGCCATCAGAAATCTGATTGAGAAGAAAGAATCCAAGTTGCGACTAATTCGTTGGGTGTTGCTGCTGCAAGAATTCAATTTAGAGATTCGTGACCGCAAGGGCACGGAGAACTAAGTCACTGGTCACCTGTCGCGACTTGAAGGTGCTGAGAATGCAGTGGAAGCAGAGGAAATTCTGGAAACCTTTCCAGATGAGCAGCTACTAGCCACAAGCTTGGAGGATGTGCCATGGTATGCAGACATTGCAAACTACCTGGCAAGTGGTATTGAGCCTTATGAACTCTCATCTGTCCAAAAGAAAAGATTTTTATCGTGATTGCCGCAATTATTATTGGGATGAACCTCACTTGTTTAGAATTTGTATTGATAACATGATACGGAGATGTGTCCCCGAGATAGAGCAATTTTCTATTTTGCAGGCTTGTCACGCGTCAGCATATAGAGGACATTTTGGAGGAGTTAGAACAACAGCTAAGGTTCTAGAGGTCGGATTCTACTGGCCAATTGTATTCAAAGATGCTCACCAATGGGTGAAGGGATGTAATGAGTTTCAAAGGACGGGGAACATATCACGTCGTCATGAGATGCCCATGAACCCGATACAAAAAGTGGAGGTGTTTGATGTTTGGGGGATTGAATTCATGGGCCCCTTTGTTAGTTCCTATGGAAATAAGTACATACTTGTTGCTGTAAATTAGGTGTCCAAATGGGTGGAAGCTACAACACTCCCCACCAATGATGCAAGAGTGGTGGTGGGATTCTTGAAGAAAAACATATTCACCCGTTTTGGGATACCAAAGGCCATTATTAGTGATAGAGGCACCCATTTTTGCAATCGTGTCTTCGATAAGATGCTAGCTATGTATGATGTGCGCCACAAGGTGGAAACCCCTTATCACCCTCAGACGAGCGGGCAAGTTGAGATATCAAATCGAGAAATCAAGATTGTGATAACAAAAATGGTGAACGCCATAAGATTTGATTGAGAGAAAAAGCTTGATGACGCACTCTGGGCCTATAGAACTGCATTCAAAACGCCAATTGGTATGTCTCCGTACAAGTTGGTGTTTGGAAAGGCCTGTCACCTGCCAGTAAAATTGGAACATAGAGCTTGGTGGGCACTGAAATAGTTGAACATGTATCTTGATGTTGCGGGGGCAAGTAGAGTCACTGAGCTGCATGAGTTGGAAGAATTCAGGTATCAAGCATTTGAAAGCTCGAGGTTGTATAAAGAAAGAATGAAGAGGTTACACGACAAAAACATTGTGGACCGCAACTTCAAACCCGGAGATAAAGTATTGCTTTATAATTCAAGATTGAGATTATTTTCGGGTAAGCTAAAGTCCCGATGGTCTGGACCATTTCGAGTGGTCGAAGCGTTCCCTTATGGTGCTGTAGAGATTGATACTGAAGATGGGTCCAACGACTTCAAGGTTAATGGACAGAGATTAAACCTGTATGTGGGGATGAATGAGACCAAAGAGTTGTCTGTGGTGCATCTTTTTGAACCTCAAAGGTTAAGCGAGTCTTAAATGCGCTCATTCTGCATCGTGCCGCGACATTAAATCAGGCGCTTCATGGGAGGCAACCCATTGATTGTTGTATTCTTCGTGCCGCGACGTTAAATCAAGCGCTGCGTGGGAGGCAACCCATGATTTTAGTTGTTTTCTCTTTTGTATGTATTGTAGGTGATGTACATGCGACTAACCCATTATCGAGTGTGCAAGACAAGCTTGGAGGTATGTGGAGCGAAGGCGAGGTCATAAAAAAAACTCTGGTAAGGTAGATGTGTGAGGAAAACAAAGCAAAAGTCGAGCCTCAGTCACCGCGGCGCAACCGCGGCAAAAGTGGTATTTTCTGAACTTTGACGCACGTCCGTCACCGCGACCGCGGAAAAACATCGATTTTCTGAACCATTTCACCGCGACCGCGGCAGGATCGCGGCCAAGTCTGTACTTTCTGAATCTCACCGCGACCGCGGCAAAGTGCAAACTTTCTGAACCTCTCTTCTCGCCTCGTCCGCGACCGCGGCGAATCGTCTGCCCGCCCAGGTAAGTGTTCTTTTGAAAATTTGTTTTTATTTATTTTATTTTTTTAACTTTTCCCCACTTAACCACTTACCCCACCTCCCCCCACTTTCCCTATATCACTAAAACCTAAATCCCTAATTTCCCTCCCCCCTCTTCCTCTTCACAGCCTCACGCCTCTCCACTCTTCCGCCATTGTTTTTCTCCTAACTTCCCCAAACTCACACCTCTTCTCTCTCTAATATCCATTGTCTCCACCCACTAAGTTCATCTTCTCCCCTGCTCAAGTAAGTCTCTTCTCCCCTCTCCTCTTTTAATCATTTTTCCTATTGATAGTTTTAGGGGTCCACCAAACATTAGAGGTACCAGGTCCTCTACTTGTTTCCACAGAGTTATAAACTAAAAATGCGCAAGGAGACAAAGGATTTTTACGTGAAAAAATCCCACTCAAGGGGAAAAAAACCACGACCTACACTTGTAGGATTTCAACTTTACTAATTTGTAATCTAGACTATTACAAGCCACTTTGAAAGGCAACCTTACAAAGACTTTGACACACTAACTTGTAACCACTATTACAAGCCACTTTGAAACTCTCTAGTTACAAAGACTTTGACTCATGACAACCTTTAGCCACAGTGAGATCAAGAGAATAAAGAGTAAAAAGAGATTCCTAACTAGTTGCTTCTACAAAAGCTAGTAGGATACAATAAAAACAAAATACAAGATTACAACTCAACTAAGGACATTATCAATACTTGATGAGCACGTTTTGTAGGCCTTAGTGGAGTTGTCTTCTTGCTCTTGAAGCTCTTTAGTCCTTAATGCTTGAGAGCACTTAATGCTTGAATATTCTTCTTGTAAAAGCTCAAGTTGGTAAGTTGTTGTTCTTGCTTCAAGATATTATCTTGCATCCCATATCCCAAGAAGGATGACCAATGTCTTAAGGATATAAGGCTCAACCACAAGGGAAGTGACTCTTGCACTACTACTGCACTGTAGCGTGAGCAATGACATACAGTCACTTGTCTGACATAGTTTTCTATAGCTGTCAAGTCGACTTGTTCTTGATCCTGTGAGTCCGATGAGGGATCAGGTCCCTCATCTGATCTGTCCTCATTCAGTGAGAGTGATCCGGAATTCCTGAAGACATAGATGACTTGTGATGCTGTATGTGCATTAGGTCCTCTACCTGATTCTTCACATAAAAGTTTGTTGAGTCATCAAAACAGAATACAACTCATCAATTTCCCCCTTTTTGATGATGACAAACTTTTATCATTGATAGGTGAATGTGATAGTGCAAATAATGAGTGACCAGGTTCCTAGAACGTTCCCCCTACCAATATGCTTCCCCCTATCAATATTCTTCCCCCTTTTGGCATCACCAAAACGAACATACACAGAGTAAGAGAGATGAAGGAAGTCCACGAAAGTTAACTCATGCCCCTTATTTGCACACAACATGGTAGAATACAGAACAAAGTTCAAACATGCATCAAGTAGAACAGATAAAGACTGATTTCATTAATCACAAAAAAAGTGAAGAGACATTGCTGAAGTCGTAGCTCGAAAACTAGACTTCATTTGGATTTTCCAAAGCAGGAGCAAACATATGATATCCAACTCAAACCATCAAACAAAACATACAACAAAAACATTCAGAACTGCTAGCCATAACACAAAAGAAGGGAATCCTATGGAGCACTAGAGGAGGAAGGCTTAAGGGTGGAAATAGCGAGAGTGCGAAGAATCAAGTCCATGCAGGCATTGGCGGAGGACTGTTCTTGAAAAAGCTTCTCTTTAAGATCATCAACATGCTGCTTCAACTCTGCATTTTCTTTTTGTAGCCGGACCACCTCTGCATCAGATGCACTAGTAGAACCGGGTCCTATCTCAAACTGCCCTGATGCTTCCATGATGGAAATTTTCCCCTTGAGCCTCTTGATGGTGTCTTGGGCAGCATTTAGGGCATTGATCATTTGGGAAATAGTAGAGTTGCTTCCTCCAGCCTTCTCAATACATTCACATCCCTCAAGAGTGGTCTTGGTAAAGCTCTGCTTACGAGTCCCAACGCGAGGGTTGGTGAGAGGAAACTTGAAATGCTTAAAAACCCTGGTAAGTAGGAACCCGTAGGGAAGACCGTGATTATTATCCTTGAGGGAAACCACCTTGTGCATATGGCTTATCATGAGAGCGGGCAGGTTCACAGGAGTAAAATTGCCAAGTGCTTCCATCAGAATGAGATCAGCTTTAGATGCCACAGAGCGTCTTTCATCTCGGAGGAGAAGAACTTTGTTCACCAACTCAAAGAGGAGTTGATAAATAGGAAGCATAACCTTTTTATGAACCCGGTCCCCATGCTGGACATACCCAGATTTAACGATGATTTTGCGGAAGGTATTGCTGCAGACATCCTGGGATGGATCAATGGAGGACAGACCCTCTGATGGAATTCCCAAAATGTCTCCCAAACGGACATCATCAAACATTATATCCTCACCTCCCACCAACACGCAAGCATGACCATCGACAGGTAGGAAGAAGGAATCATAGAATTCCTTCACAGCATCCTCATAAACTTTGGCTTCGCTGACATTCAAGAGATGATCCCATTTCTGGAACTCAAGCATAGCCATAAGTTGGCTCATGCCAGGCATATCAAGGATCTCAGGATCAATGGTACGCCCGAACAACACGACTGGTAGTTGACTACTCTCCTTCCTTGTGGTGACTTCAGCAGAACCAGGTTCCTCTGCAGGTATTTGATCCTCTGCATGCTTCCGTTTACCCAACACTTTCACAGACTTACCCTTGGATTTGGTAGATACAGGAGTTTGTTTACGGGCCTCGGGAACACTTTTCTTCTTGACCTCTTTCGCAGTTTGGACGATTGAGGGCCTCACACTCTTTTTAGACACAACAGTAGTTCGACCCGCAAGAGAACTGGGTTCCTCAGTAGTATCCTCATCAACTTCCACAACAGGAATATTCTTGTCTATAACAATGCAACCACCCTTCACCAGACGCCTCCGTTTGGGCTTGTTAGCCTTCTTGCTCTTTTCAAGAGCGCTAGCCACCGCCTCCTTCTGCTGTAGTCTAGTGGAGGGGTGCCTCACTGATGATGTTGAAGCAGGTATTCTATGACAAAGTTTAAAGAGAGCACTAAGAACCATATCATCCTCGTCATCACTTTGTAGAGAGGGAACAACTTCAACAGGGGGAGTGTAGAAGGTTTTTGCATAGGGCGGGGGGGAGAGGATGGAGAACCAGGTTCCTTGCCATATTTGGAAGGAGAGGGCTCATGGCGAGGAGATTCAAAGAGCACCATAGTTCCTTCATCCTCGAGAATGGAGGGTGATGGTCCTTGCGGCTTAGGAAGAGAGAAAGCACTTTCAAAGGGTTGTTCAGAAGAGAAGGCCATGCTGTTTTCAGCTGCCTCTTTTTCTGATGACTCCAGGGAAGGTTGGGTGTTGAGAAATGCGGAGTTAATGTACTGATTAGGATCGTCCTCAGATTCGTCGGAGATAGGAGAAGCTTCTGCTGCTGGAGTCCAAGATGGTGGTAAGGAAGAGGATGGTGGTGAAGGGGGTTTGTCAGAGGTTATGGTGGTTGGTGACTGTGGAGATGGAAGAGACACGGAAGGGGAAGCCGCAGGAGAAGAGGACTCCATGGACGGAGGTTGAGCAATAGGAGCTGAGGATGCTTCAGAGACAGGGAGTGTCTCCTTTGAGGGCGAGAGCCCCATATCCTCGACGGGGTTAAGGTTGAGGTCAGTAGTAATGGAGGAAGGAGAAATGTTGTCTTGGGAAGCCATTTACACAATTTGGACAGGAGTGATAGAGGAGGAGAGAGAGATTGATAGGATTGGTAAAGTTGTGTGTGATGTGATGAAGAAGAAGAAGAAGATGGAAAGAAGAAGAAAGGGAAACGAGTCCAAGTGACGGTTTGAGAAGTGGGAAAACGTGTAGTGAAGTTGAAGGGACAAATGTGACTGATGTGTCTCTAAAAAGATGAAGAAAGAGAGAAGGAGTGATGGCAGCAGTAATAAATGCAGTTACTTTTTGATGGAGAGAGAAGGAGCACATATATTTACTGACCTGATGGAAGGGAACCGGGTCCCGTGCTTGTTTTAATTTTTAAAGAAGTCCTTCAGTCTTTGTGTAGTCTACAATGTTTCTTCACTGAGTTCTTTAATCACCATGCGTGTCTACCTGCAACGGTATTTAGGTGAGTTAGACTTTGTCAGGAAAACACCTTAGCACTTACCCTGAGTAGAGCAACATAACCATAAGAGAACCAGGTTCCTAATTAGATCTCAGCAGGCCCAGTGCAAGTCTGTTCTTCTCGAAGTGTTCTCTCCCAAGAGCTTTGGTGAAAATATCTGCAATTTGATCTTCAGTACAGCAGAATCTCATGCATATGTACCCCTTTTCAACGTTGTCTCTAAGAAAATGATGTCTCACATCAATGTGCTTAGTTCTTTTGTGTTGTACTGGGTTCTTTGCCATATTGAGTGCACTTGTGTTGTCACATAAGAGTGGAATGATGTCCATGTGCACTCCAAAGTCCTCCAATTGTTGTTTGATCCACAGCAGCTGAGCACAGCAGGAGGCAGCAGCAACATATTCTGCTTCAGCTGTGGATAGTGCTACTGAGTTTTGCTTTCTTGTGCCCCATGAGATTAGACAGGATCCAAGAAAATGAACCATCCCTGAAGTGCTTTTCCTATCTACGAGATAACCTGCATAGTCAGCGTCAGCATAGCCAACAAGATTAAAATTGTCACCTGTAGGATAGTAAATGACCAGGTCCTGTGTCCCTTTGAGGTAACGCAGAATCCTCTTAGCTGCTTTCAAATGCGAATCCTTGGGATTTGATTGAAATCTTGCACACAGTCCTACACTGAAGACTATGTCTGGTCTGCTGGCTGTAAGATAGAGAAGTGATCCAATGATGCCTCTATACATGGTTTGATTTACAGGGGTGCCGGCATCATCCATGTCTAGTTTGGTCGCCACTGCAATGGGTGTGTCAATCACTTTAGAATCCTCCATATCAAACCTTTTGAGTAGTTCCTTGATGTATTTCTGTTGACTGATGCATGTACCCTTGATGGACTGTTTAACTTGAAGACCCAGAAAGAAGTTCAGGTCCCCCATCATACTCATCTCGAACTCACTTCCCATAAGATTTGCAAACTCTTTACACAGGGAATCTGTTGTAGCCCCAAAGATGATGTCATCCACATAGACCTGGACGATAAGAATGTTCCTTCCTTGTTTCTTCAAAAACAAGGTGTTGTCTATCTTCCCCCTGATAAAACCATTGTCAAGTAAAAACGTTGATAACCTCTCATACCACGCTCTAGGGGCTTGCTTTAATCCATACAAGGCTTTGTCCATCTTGAACACATGTTCTTGATGATCATGGCTTTCAAACCCCGGGGGTTGCTTGACATATACTTCTTCCTTAAGATAGCCATTTAAGAATGCACTCTTTACATCCATTTGAAACAAAGTAAATTCCATGTGAGATGCAAAGGCAATAAGAATTCGAATGGCTTCCATACGAGCAACTGGAGCAAATGTTTCATCATAATCAATCCCTTCTTCTTGATTGTACCCTTGAACCACCAGCCTTGCCTTGTTTCTAGTCGTCTGCCCATGCTCATCCAGTTTATTCCTGAACACCCACCTGGTTCCTATGATGGTTCTACCTGAGGGTCGGGGTACCAAGTGCCAAACCTGATTTCTCTCAAACTGATGAAGCTCTTCTTGCATAGCCACAATCCAGTCAGCATCCTTTAGAGCCTCCTTAATATTTTTGGGTTCAATTTGGGACAGAAAAGCTGAGAAGGCTAAGGAATTTTTGGTTTTTGATCTGGTTTGAACTCCGGAATCAAGAGGAGTGATTATGTTATCAAGAGGATGAGAGCTTTTATGTTTCCAATTTGGAGCCTGAATCTGATTGGTAGAGGTGCTTGGCATGTTGGTTAGGCTTCCTTGTGCTTCCTGTTCAGCAGCCTGAGGAGTGCTTTCCACAGCATCTTCAACCCTCTCCTCAGCTTCTGCTGGAGAAATAGGAGGACCAGATTCCTCCTGAGGTCTTAGGGACAATGTTGAGTTATCTTCCAATGTCGCCTTGGTTTGACTCAACATGTCAGCCTTTCCATTTGATATGTCAGAGATTTCACCTGGAACCAAAAGTGGTTCATAGTCTTGATCTTCACCATTGTTATCCTTGGTTGAAAATGGAGCTTCATTGAAGAGTACATGAACGCTCTCTTCCACACACTGAGTTCTTTTATTGAACACTTTGTATGCTTTGCTTTGTGAGGAATAGCCCAGAAAAATTCCTTCATCACTCTTGGCATCAAATTTTCCCAGCTGATCCTTCCCATTGTTCAACACATAGCATTTACAGCCGAAGGCCCTTAAGTGAGTTACCTTGGGCTTTTTTCCATTGAGCAGTTCATAAGGAGTTTTGTTCAGGATGGACCTGATCATGCACCTGTTCACCAAGTAGCATGATATGTTGATTGCCTCAGCCCAGAAATTCTTTGCAATCCCACTGTCTAGGAGCATTGTTCGTGCCATGTCTTCCAAGGTTCTGTTCTTTCGTTCTACCACACCATTTTGCTGAGGAGTCCTTGGAGCTGAGCAATTATGTGTAATTCCATTTTCACCACAAAACTCATCAAACCTTGCATTGTCAAACTCTGTTCCATGATCAGATCTGATGCAAGCTACCTTCAAATTCATTTTCACTTGGATTCTTTTAAAAAAGGCAACAAATACTTCAAATGTCTCATCTTTTGATCGAAGAAACAACGTCCAAGTGAATCTGGAATAGTCATTCACAATCACAAAGATGTATTTCTTTCCACCCCTGCTTGCAACTCTCATTGGTCCACACAAGTCGATATGTAAGAGCTCAAGAGGTCTGGAAGTGCTGACCTCCTTCTTTGGCTTAAAGGAAGATCTCACATGTTTTCCTCTTGCGCATGCATCACACACACTGTCGTCCTTGAAATTTGATGTTGGCAGACAACGCACCAGGTCCCTCTTTATCAACTTGTTCAAGAGAGAGAAACTGGCATGTCCCAATCTCCTGTGCCAAAGCTCAGCATCGTTTTCAATGGTCTTGAGGCAATTCATCTCACCTTCCTCCAGAGATTTGAAGTCGGTGACATAGATGTTTTTGTACCTTTTTGCTATCAGTACCACTTCTCCAGTTACCACGTTTGTAACAGTACATGCTTTTGATAGAAATTCCACCTTATTTCCTTTATCACAGATTTGCGAGACACTCAAGAGACTGTATTTCAGACCATCCACATAGTAAACATTCTCTATTGAGTGTTCCAAAGACTTTCCAACTCTTCCAACACCAAGAATGTATCCCTTTTTTCCATTTCCAAAGGACACATCCCCTCCTTGCAGGGCCTTCAGTGAGAGGAAATCTATAGTATTTCCAGTCATGTGTTTGGAGTAAGCGCTGTCCATAATCCACTGCAGTCCGCTTCCTTTCACTGAACCCTGCACATGAAAGTCAATGGTTAGATTTAGGAACCCAAATAAGTTTGGGTCCCTTGTTATTTGAGAATGGGTGAATAAGAGCTCTTCTAGTCCATGCAGGCAGGTTTTTG
>ML268988.1:0-31855 GCA_005239495.1 Nicotiana undulata
GTTGCAGTTGAGGAATAAATAAGAAAAATGAGTACACGGGTAAATATATTTGGTCGGCTAGGTGTATGGTGTAAATATTTTGAGAGTAGGTAAAAACGGGTAATTAGTTTGTCTTTAGTAGGTATATAGCATAAATTGCTCTATTTTATTTGCGCACTAGTGTATTTGTCCGCACGAAGAAAGAAATTGAATATAATTATATATATATGCGCGCATATCTAAGTCTCCTTTTTAAAATCTTGTTTTGGATGTTTCTTCTTACACAAAAAAATATAAAATTAATATAATACAGTTTACAAAAATAAAATAAAATTACAAACAAATAAATTTTCATATGATAGAACAACAACAACAACAACAATAAAAATAATAATAATAATAAAGAAATTTGCACCCACTTGGCCTGTTGGCCATTTCTTTCTCGAAAACACAATGATTTTACAGAGGAAAAGATGATTTTTTAGATGTGATCATCTCTTTCAAGAGTGAGGCTTGTAAAATCTATTATTGTCCTTCGTAGTCGCTTTGAAGATGGTTTTGCTTAATATTTTTAGAAAGAAGAGGAAAAAATAAAAGGTCCAATTTTACGTAATGCCATGAATTCTTACATGATTTATATATTACAGTTCTTGCTTTTATCATTTTTTTTCTAGTGGAATACCAAATTTTATTTTTATTAATGTTGTTTGTTGAGTGTTCTAAATTGCCATACTCCTTAAAACTCTTTTAGAAGTATTCGACAAATATGTATCTACATGTGTTTTGTGTTTTAATATACACATAAAATAAATTAACATAAGAAAGAACATGCTATTTATTCATGTAACTTACACCGATCTTAAAGTAAATTACATAAATATACCATTTCTTACCGTAAGATAGAAAGTAGAGGAAATGAATAAATCTTTTTAAAAAAACGTAAACATTCTTCAAATGTCCAAAAGTTTTAAATTATCTTATCCTCCCACTCATATGTTGCTTCATATTTATCAGTTTTCATGCTGAGCATATTTTCCGGCGAATCTAAAAACATAACATAAGAAACACCCAATTAAAGGTGTATTTCAATATTAAAAATTTATTTTTTTTACACTATGAGCTGTTAATTTTGGAACTTTATTAGGAGTTAGCAAACTTCCAACAAAGTCATAACTCATAAGTGGCTAATTTGAGCCTAAAAGAAAATACAAACTTACGACAATCATAAATTTATAGAAAATCAAACTAAGAGAAGACATGAGACAGTAAATATAGAAGAAGAAAAAATACGACAAATATCTTGTTTGGGACTTTAATCATAAGAAAATATAAGAAAACAGAAATATAGAATTAGTTCATAGTTTTTCGAGCTTTTATTGATACCATCTTTCGCAAATCGAACATCATTCAAGAGCCTTCTTCTTTGAGTGATAACTAAAACATGAATCTAATATTGTGGTGAATATTACGCCATTACTATTTCAAATATGGATTGAAAAGGGTAACTTTGGGTAGGTAGGGGTCTCATGAAACAAAAATAATGAATTTATATAGGCAAATATAGAGGAATACCATAAGGTATCTTAATAATATCCATAACTCTCATGCTTTTCATAGCTCCCAAATATCTAAAATGAGATAAATCATCATAAATTTACCCATAAATGAGTAACGTAATATTGATGTCTATTTAAACATTTCATTAATTTGGCACGTAAAGAGGAATCAGAAGTTTCAAAAATTAACTTTTGGAATTCTTAAAATGAATGAAGAGGAAAAATAAGGGAACAAAAGGAGAAAAAAAAAAGAGAAAAAAGATAAATAGGATTCTAGATCAAAGAGCGGTGCCAAGTCATCTTGTTTATTCCCTCCTTTATATATATATATATATATATATATATAATAGATTCATGAAAACGAAATAGGTAGATTGCTTTGGACAAAGGTTGATGTCAAGAAAAGAAATAATTATCCAAGCTTATCAGAAAAAACATTTTGTCCTTTTTTTTTTCTTACATAGTCGGAGCAAAGAAAGTTCGAACTACATGGTAAGACAGTTTAATTCGAGTCCTCTATTATTTGTTTCAGGAAATTAATATCTTACAATATTTGATCTTCCAGTGGAACAGGATAAAGCTCATGAAGAGTTATGAAGAGAGATTGCTCAAATTATGTATTCATCTAATACCATAATAACTAAACGCTCTATAAAATAGTGCATATAATATATTGAGCTTGTTCTTTAAAATTTGATAGTGTATCGATTGTCCTCGTGACAAGTGGAAAATGTTTTATCTTCTATTCACCTTCCAAAACTGAGAAAATATATCATTCTAGTCCTCAAGGTGGATGGTCTTGAATTTTTATTCCCACATAATTTCAAGTTTAACAAGTGTTACCCCTCGCTTACCTGTGGTATCAGAGCCTCTATTGATCTTGACGGGTCTCTATATTCGCTGAAAAACAACTAATTTCAACCACTTTTAAATAATTTAAACCATACATTTTTACCCATATCGATTTTTGATCAAATTTTTAACAATGGCAAATAGCGGTCTCTCTTTGAATGCCCAATAAATTTTCACTGGTGAAGACTATCAGATTTGGTCAATGAAAATAAAATCTTATCTTGAAGCTTATGATCTATGGAAAGTTGTAATGGAAGACAGACTCATACAACCACTTCCTGCAAATCCTACCCTTGCCCAAATCAAAGCTCATTGAGAAGAGAAAATCAAAAAATACAAAACCAAAATTCTAATTCAAAATTCAATTGCAGATTCAATCTTCTCCAAAATCATTGCATGTGAGACAACAAAAGAAGCTTGGAAAACACTCAAACAGGAGTATCAAGAAAGTGAACGAGGCAGACAAAATCAGATTTCGAATTTGAAAAGCGATTTTGAATCTCTTAGAATGCAAGATGATGAGACCATCGCTAAGTATTCTGACAGAATTTCTTTAATTGTCAATAGAATCAGGTTGCTCGGTAAGGATTTCAAAGATGACATGATAATTGAAAATTTTATTGTGACAATTCCCGAGAGACTTGAGTCCAAAATGTCCTCTTTGGAAGATTCTAAAGATCTCTCTACCATCTCTGTTTCAGAATTAATAAGTTCTCTTCAAGCACAAGAGCAAAGAAGGGCCTTCAGACAAGACAAAGTCAATGAGAGTATTTTTTTTATGCGAAACTCCAAAAAGAAAAAGTCGATTATCCTCATTGCAAATATTGCAAAAGGAAAACACACTTAAAAAATTTTTGTTGGTGGAGACCTGATGCATAATGTGAAAATTGCAAACAAAAAAGGTCATGTTATAACAATGTGCAAGTTCAGATGCTAATGCACATGCACTAATAGCAGAAGAAAGAATTGAGGATGACCAACATTTTTAGATTGCAACAACATAGCAATGAGGAGTGTTGGATTTTGCATCTGTTACTACTACTGTTTTCTAGAATAATTAATTGTTTAATTTTAGGAGAGTCTACTTGAATATTTAGTATTTAATTATAATAAGAGTTTAGTAATTTAGTTGTTGGAGGAGTCTATTACTTTGTTTATTGGGCTATTTAAATCCCTATGATTAATAAAATTTTAGACATAGGTTTTCAACATTCTTGTTGCTTGCGCAATTTCTAAAAAGAGATTTTTACCTTCCTATACACTATTTGAAATCTTATTACCCTCCCTTCTCAAGTTTCAATTTAATTAAATGGTTATATACAATTTACCAATTATATACAAATAAGTTTTAAATGAGTATCCCTTTATATTAGGAATTGAATAAGGAATATCAGTTATTTTCCTATTCCTTTATACTTGCCCACTCCCTCTCTCCGTATCTCTCACTCTCTCTCTCTCTCTCTGTCTTTGTCTCTCTCTTCATCTCTCTACTCTCCTTCTCTATTTTTTCTTATTTTTTCTTCATTTTAATGTTCTCTATTTTTGTATGCTTTCTTGTTGTATAGAGTTTTAATGGAATACATCAACGAATTTCGATCGTTTTAACTTAGCAATTTCCTTTCATGTTGCACAATTGGTGTTCAAATTGAAATTGTCAATCAATAAATTTTGAAGATGTTTGACTCTCCGTCATTGTATTGTATTCCATGTTGCTATTATTTGGTACTAATTATTCTTTATCTCTCCCTTTTCCTTTTCTCTTTCATCTTTCTTCCTTCCTTGATTTCCTCTTCTTTTTCTTGTCCTTCATGAGCTGAGGGTCTATTGGAAACAGCCTCTCTATCTGCATTAGGTAGGGGTAAGGTCTGCGTACAGACTACTCCCTCTCCCAGACCCCATCTGTTGGGATCAAATTGGGTTTGTTGTTATTGTTGACTCTCTCCATCATTGACAACCATAAAAAATCTTTGAAGCTTTTAAATCGAATTTGGGTTTTCAAAAACCAACTTGATTTTGGCTGAATTTCATATTAAGAAGAAGAAGAAGAAGAAGAAGAAGAAGAAGAAGAAGAAGAAGAGGAAGAAGAAGAAGAAGAAGAGGGAGGACTAGATTAGATAATGTATTCTTTTAAATTATTAGCTTAAATTCTTCCAGATTTAAGAATACATTAGCTTTCACTCATTCATACAAGCAAGCAAATTAGCTCCCTCATTCTCTTATTGTGTCGGTAGGCCTAGGCTAACGAGGTAGGGTTAGATTAGATGGAGGAGGACTGTGAACGTCCGTCCCATGAAGCGCCAGGGAACGGTGCATTCCTCCCAGGCGTCCAGCAAGCGGGACAGAGTGCGACCCCTAAGCAATTGGGGGTTCTCGCTCATCTCTTGGTGGTCCATTTCATCTGAAAACTTTTCCTCTTCCATAGCATAGCTAAATTTGAATAGGATGAATCAGCCTCGGGAAAAGTAAGCCCCCTTGCCTTGATTTAATTTGGATTCGATGTGCCCGGAATAAATCAAAAAGCTTATTGATTTGATTCATCACATCTCATTTATTTGGGCGAGAAGAAGAAGAACACATGACATACAATATACTTACCAAATTGTAGTAAAGTTGTAGTATAGTTGTATGTAAATTGTATTCTGTTATAGTTATATATATTTTTTATTTGAATGTTGTATGAAAGTTAACAACTAGTTGTATAATGTATGAGTCATTGTATAAAATTTGAATTGGAATAAGAGAGAGAGTTTTTATTGGAATTTTAGAGAGGAAGAAACACACAACACATACAAAAAATATACAAATCAGTTACAAAATATACAAAAGACTGTGATGACCCAAAAGATCATCCTGTATAAATTTAGCTAAATCTGTGTTCCGAGGCCCCGAAAGCCTCCGTTAATCTCACCTCGATATGCGTGCGCAGCCCGGGCAGGTAGCCGGGAAGCTTTTATGTGAAAACTTGATGAAAAATGAAATTTCTAATAATTAATTGATTAAAGTTGACTTTGGTCAATATTTTTGGTAAACGGATCTGGACCCGTGATTTGACGATCCGGAAGGGTCCGTTGGAAAATATGGAACTTGGGTATGTGCCCGGAATCGAATTCTGAGGTCCCAAGCCCGAGAAATAAATTTTTAAAGAAAAGTTTTTTCTGAAAAATATAAAGGTATTTGGAAAATGAATATTCATGTGAAAACCGTGTTACCGGGCCCATATTATGGTTTCAGAGCCCGGAACAGGTTTAATATATGTTATGTGAGCTATCTGTAAAATTTGGTGTAAAACGGACTCGAAATGACGTGTTTCGGATCAAAATCGGAATAATTGAACCTTGTGAAGTTTTAAGAAAATTCTATGAGTTTTGAGGTTTAATTCATTGATTTTGATGATATTTTGGTGATTTAAATGCTTGAATAAGTCCGTAGGATGATTTGAGAGTCGTGTGTATTTTTGGTTTTGAGATCCGAGGGCTCGGGTGAGTTTCGGGTAGCTAACGGGGTGCATAAGTAGTGAAAAATCTGGTATTTTGATGATTTGCCGGTGTCTGGTGTAATACCCTTCGCGAACGCGGCCAAGGGCTCGCAAACGCGAAGGGTAAATTATGGTGGCCTGGGTTTTACTCTACGTGAACGCGTAGAGGGAGACGCGAATGCGGAGCACTGGACAGTGCTTCTACGCGAACGCGTCCCCAGGGGTGCGAACGCGTAGGCTTAGGGTGAGGTCGGGGGGCAGGGTAGTTTTGTTCTTCGCGAACGCGGAGGCCTAGGAAGTCAGACCTTCACGAACGCGGCCCTGGCTCCGCGAACGCGTAGGTCCCAGCAGCTAACCCTTCGCGAACGCGGCCAGGGGCCCGCGAACGCGAATGGTATTTTTGCCCAGTGATTTTCAAATGTCAAAAAACAGAAACATTACGGGATTTAACCCACTTCTTCTCAAACCTCTTTTTCCCCACTTCCCCTTAGGCGATTTTGAAGATTTCCATCACCATAGCTCCATAGGTAAGTGATTCAAACTCCATTTTCTTCCATTTATCTTCAGCAACCACTAGAATCTAGGCTTAAAATCCTAAAATCAAAGTAGAAATTAGGGGTTTTGGATAGAGTTAGGGTTTATGGGATTTTGGGTAATTCAACCTCAATTTGGGGTCGGATTTCAAAACAAATTATATATTTGAACTCGTGGGGGTATGGGTAATCGGGTTTTGGTCCGAGCCTCGTGTTTGGACCAAGCGGGCCCGGGGTTGAATTTTGGTATTTTTGGAAGAATGCTAGGAATTGTATATTTAGGCTATGGGATTGTATTAATGAGTCATTATTGATGTTAATAAGTTAATTATGTCAAGATATTATCGTTTCGGAGTTGAATTCAAAAGGAAAGGCGGTATTAGAAGCTTGAATTTCTATTCTTGGACCTGAGGTAAGTGTTTTGCCTAGTTTTGGTGAGGGAATAGGTATTGTGTGCTATGTGCTATGTGTTTATCATGTTCAATGCATAGGTGAGGTGACAAGTACCTATTCATTGTGTGTCAAGCATGCCCGTGAGTCTGTTTTTAATAAAATTCTTGTTATTACTTCCATATTCATTATATTGTGAAATTGTCTCTACTTGGAAGTTGATTGTTTTTGAAAATCCTTGTTGATAAACTTGTGATGTGAATGGTTCGATTGAGAGCCCAATTGTAAAGTATATACCTGAAGAGAGTGGTTATAGCTGAGACCCTTGCCGGACACTTGTTATGATATTGACTGATAGTATTCCCCTTGACGGGTGATTTTGACTTGTGTTTCCACTATGTTGCATCCCTTGCCATTTTGATAATTGTCATTGTTNGGGTGATGCCGTGCCATGATTCACACCATTTTATATTGTACGTCGCATTGTGAGGAAAAGAGTAAAAGCACGAAGGGTGATGTCGTGTCGTTATGTGCATTTCTGGCATTTATACTGGCTTCATTAGCATCTTTGTTAAATTGCCTTTCTTGGTTACCTCTATATGCTTAATTGATTGTTTTATCTCACCTGTTATCCCATTATCTGCTCCTGTATACCATGCTTATATGCTATTTCTTGTTCTTTTCCATGTTATATGTTGTAGAATAGGACAGGTTATCGGTTGTTGTCAAGTCTAGCCTCGTCACTACTTCGGCCAAGGTTAGGCTCGGCACTTACTCAGTATATGGGGTCGGTTGTACTGATGCTACACTGCACTTCTTAATGTTGTGCAGATCCCGCGGCCGGACCCAGTGGACATCGTTGAGGGAGCATCCTTCAGTCCACCTCAGAGATTCAAGGTAGACCGCTGACGTTCGTGGGCCTTGGAGTCTCTTCTATCATTAGCTCCTTACTCTGTCTTGTATTTCTTCTAGTATTTCTGAGATGGATTATGTACTTTTCGTTCAGACTTTGTATTTAGCACTCCTATAGAAAGTTCGTGAGTTTGTGACTCCCGGTTTTGGGGCTTATGCGATGTATTAGATTTTGTTCTCTTCACTTAGCTTTGAAATTTATCTATTTTCGTTGTTAAAAAAAAATTATGAACTGATTCTAGTTAATTCTGTTAGTTCTGTGTTATTAAGTTAGTTTAACTGTACACGTTGGCTTGTCTAGCGGGTGCAACGTTAGACGCAGTCATGACCTGCAGGTGGATTTTCGGGTCGTGACAAAGACATATTGTATAAAATGTGTATGAAAATTATATTTAACTTGTATGATGTTGTAGATGTATTTTAACTGGGTAAAAATAATGTATCACAGTTGGATAAGTTGTAAATAATGTATACTATATAATTAGTTATATGAAATTTATTTTCAGTATGTATGTTGTAGATATATCAATTTGTATTAAATTTTTACAAAATTTCTTTTTAAATTTGTATGTTTTTGTACCATCAAATTGTATAATATTAATTGTAAGTACGATGTATCCATTTTAGTATTGTTAGTTTGTGATAGATTAGTGTAGATTTTGAATATTGTTTGCATGCTGTGATTCGTTTGATTTCCTCTAATCACCCTCAAGCACTCCGGATAGGCAGAAGGATCTATGTCCATCCCCAACTTCCTTCCAATCCACATCGGAAAATTTATTGGGTAAGTTAACTAGCTACGCACGATAGTTATTAGCATCGTAAAATATTTGGACTAATTTTGATACATATCAACAACTTTATGTAAAAGGATAGTATTGATAACTTAAATACAAATTTTATACAATGATTCATACATTATACAACTAATTTTCAAGTTTCATACAACATTCAGATAAAAAAAATATAAAACTACAATATAATACAATTTACATACAGTTATACTACAACTTTACTACAATTTCATAAGTACATGGTATGTCATGTCTTCTTCTTCTTCTTCTTCTTCTTCTTCTTCTTCTTCTTCTTCTTCTTCTTCTTCCTCTTCTTCGAGTTTCAATCTGAAATTCAGCCAAAATCAAGTCTAATCTTCACCAAACACCCTCAAAATTGAGATATAAACTCCAGAAAATATTCTCAATTGTTTGAAACAACACCCAATCCAAACAAATAATAGTTTTTGAAAACTCAAATTCGATTTCAAAGCTTCAAAGCTTTTTAATCGCTGTCAGTGGTCAACAATCAGTGTGTGCTCCTATCTTATCCGAATTTTGCACAATCTGGATAGCTTATCGATGCAATCCTCTGGATCCTTTATCTTCGTGTCTTTTAACCTTTCAAAAACATTATGGGAGAAACTCGTACCCAGCCTAAGGCAATGAAATTCAGAATCATATTTGAAGTGGCTCCGCATGTCACGCCGGAGATTATTTTAAACTCGTTAGAAGCTGGTGGTTGGTAAAATTTTGTAATTGGCCGGAGCTAAGGTTGGCAAATCAGTTCAGTTTTTTTATGGCTAAAATAGGTAATACGCCTGGAAGGAATCTTATTAAAAAAAGGAATCGAGAGGAAAAAAAGATGTAACTAAATCTTCTAATTTAAGGCACTAATAATAGATTGTATATAATTTGTAAGTAATATTTTCTTAGGGCGAGTAATATACAAAATTAGGACAATTTTAATTAATAAGTTTCAAATATTGTATAAAAACGTTAAAATCCATAACAACTTGCCATATTTATTAACTTGGATAATCTACAGTATGCCCATTGAAAACATCAGTTTACATTATATGCAATTAAAATATTTTTTTACTTTGTATACCTGCTTTATAAATTTATTTTACCATGTATACCTACTATTTTCTAAAATATAATACGGTGTATTTTAAATTAGAATATTGTGATATATTTGGTTTGGATATTGTATTCCAAACTATAATATTGTAGCATGTTTAGTTTGAATATTGCATTCCAAATTAAAAAAATATCATATGATTGGTTTGGATAATGTATTCCAAACAAGAATATTATAGTATATTTGGTTTGAATATTATATTCCAACTTATAATACTGCAGTGTGTTTTGTTAGAATATTGTATTCCAAATTGATATTGTGGTGTGTTTGGATTAGTATATTATGCTATATTCTGTTTGGTATTGTATTCCAAATGAAAATATTGTAGATGTTTAATTTGAATAATGCATTCAAAAATCCAAATTAGAATATTATAGTATATTTTATTTAAATATTGTATTCTCATTAGAATAATATGGTATATTTGATTTGGGTATTGTACTCTTTATTAGAATATTAATTATGGTAAGCTAGGTTCGCGGAATTTTTTAAATTAGAATATTGTGGTATATTTAGTTTGAATATTATATTGAATATTATGGTATGTATAGTTTGGATATTGTACTCTTCATTAGAATATTGTGGTATGTTTATTTTGAATATTGTATTCCAAATTAAAATACTATGATTTGTTTAGTTAGAATATTGTATGCCAAATTAGAGTATTGTTGTAAGGTAGGTTTGGATGGTATTCCAAAGTAGAATATTGTGATATATTTTAGAATATATGAAGGTATAGCGTGTAATATTTTTGGGATATTTCCCGTAATTTCAAAATTTAGGTATATCATGAAAGTGAGTTTTACAAATGGGTATATCATGTAACTTCCCCTTTTAACTTTGACCTTAAAGTCCTGCCCATGAGGCAAGCGTGGGTCAAAAGTTAAAGACCACCCCAAAAAAGTGTCATATTTTCGCAGTTTTTTTGGCACGAAAATGGGTAGCCAATTCCGAAAAGAATGAACAAGACACAAGCCTAGTAATTCTACAGGGCCAGGATTAGGGGGAAGTGCACGGTTAGCTACTAATAACACATGTATTTAATTTTAAGCTACTGTTTAAAGTGTCTTTAGTCTTTAGCCACTGCTTTAATAAACTTTAACTACCGGATGAAAATATCCTTCTGCTCATGTCCTTAACTTTTGAACTTAACTTCAAGACTTTAGGACTACATGTCCTTAACTTTTTGATAGCATCATAGGAAGCTCAAATCTATTCAAGGACACGAATGAAGCTTTGGAATCTCAAAGAGACCTTTAACAGGATGTCAAGCTAAAGTGTTGCCAAACAAGGCCAATCAAGTGCAAGTAAAGAAGTTGTTAATTGGGATGAAAGAGATTGAGGATAAAGTATATGAATTGGTTAGATATTATAATTGTTTTATGGCCCAAGTTTAGGTCCAAGGAGAGGAGGGTTGGATCCCAAGAGATATGCTTTGAAGAGGTCCTAGTCAGTCAACTTTTGAACCAATTTGGCACCTAAAATGTATCCAAACTTGTAGCCCATGAAGTCCTACATAAAGCCACGTTTTTATAGCATAAAAAGGACTTACTTGATGTCCAATAAGGATACAATAGTCGTGCTAGATGTTGAGTGCAAGTTGGTGCAAAGTTGTTTACAAATTTCCTTCAAGATTTTCAAGATTCTATCCAAGATTGGTGTGGGACTTATTTCCATATATTATGGGACTATATTTATTGCTTTACTAGTTAGTTAAGGTTATGTTTTCCTTTTACTAAAATATTTGAAATTACTTTCCAAGAATGATTTGGTTTTTGCTTCCTAGTATTTTTCTTTTCCTAAGGTAGTTGGACTTGTTGTCCAAAGCAGTTTAGGACTTTATTTCCTTGTTTTTAGGTATAATTTCGTGACCCCTCTCTATATAAAGGGTGTATTCTTTGTTTTTAGACTTAGATTATTATAGACAATATCACTAAAAATTGTGAGATTTTTCTTGCACTCTTGTGTGTGGCTACTCTTGGATTTATTCTTCAACCTTCAAGACTCAACTCAAGGTGTTAAGATAAAATTCTTTTGAAATTTTATATCACTTTTAGGTATTCAAGAAAGGTGATAAGTTTAGGCTTATTGTTGTTCTTGTTATTCTAAAGGGTCGGGTTTCACAATCTATTTCTTGTTTTTAAGTCTCTACCAAAGGTGATTAGTTCTTTGTTAGCTAATTATTGTTGTTAGGATTCAACTTCAAGAATAGACTTCTTGAATTCAAGAAACTCTTTCTTGAATTCAATCTATCTTTAAATTTTCGTCTTTTTTTTGTTTTTTTATTTATCTTTTAGCTTCCGCATGCTTCTTGATTTTCTTTAGTAGTTCTCGGACCCCTATCGTGTTATTATCACTTTTGACTTGTAACTCTAAGCTCAGGACTTCAGGACTACATGTCCTTAACTTTTGAACTTGGAACTCTAAGTTCAGGACTTCAGGACTGCATGTCCTTAACTTTTGAACTTGTAACTCTAAGTTTAGGACTTCAGGACTACATGTCCATAACTTTTGAACTTGGAACTCAAACTTCAGGACCAAGCGTCCTTAACTTTTGAACTTGTAAGTCTAAGTTCAGGACCAAGTGTCCTTAACTTTGATCTTGTAATTGTAAGTTAAGGATTGCATGTCCTTAACTTTTGAACTTGTAAGTCAAAGTTAAGGACCTATTGTCCTTAACTTTGATCTTGTAATTGTAAGTTAAGGATTGCATGTCCTTAACTTCTGAACTTGTTAATCTAAGTTCAGGACCAAGTGTCCTTAACTTTTGAACTTGTAAGTCTAAGTTCAGGACCAAGTGTCCTTAACTTTTGAACTTGGAATTCAAAATTAAGGACCAAGTGTCCTTAACTTTGAACTTGTAATTCAAAGTTCAGGATCAAGTGTCCTTAACTTTTGAACTTGGAACTCAAATTTAAGGACCAAGTGTCCTTAACTTATGAACTTGAAACTTGAAGTTCAGAATCAAGTGTCATTAACTTTTTAACTTGTAACTTAAAGTTAAGGACCAAGTGTCCTTAACTTTTAAACTTGGAATTCAAAGTTAAGGACCTATTATCCTTAACTTTTGAATTTGGAACTCAAACTTCAGGACCTATTGTCTTTAGCTTTTGAACTTGTAACTGTAAGTTCAGGACCTATAGTCCTTTAACTTTTGAGCTTGTTAGTCTAAGTTCATGACCAAGTGTCCTTAACTTTTGAACTTATAACTCTATGTTAAGGACTGTCTGTCCTTAATTTCTGTGCTTGTAACTCTAAGTTAAGGACC
Organism: Nicotiana undulata; assembly: GCA_005239495.1. Classification (NCBI taxonomy): domain Eukaryota; kingdom Viridiplantae; phylum Streptophyta; class Magnoliopsida; order Solanales; family Solanaceae; genus Nicotiana; species Nicotiana undulata. Next base: position 12,883 of record ML268988.1, read on the forward strand.
AAATGTCCTTAATTTTAGAACTTCCAACTCTAAGTTCAGGAACCACATAAAAATAAATTGATTCATTGAAATAAGAACACTTAATTGGTATTCTGGAAACTGATCTTCCACTTCCAAAAAACAACATAAGACCATTAATTCACTCCATAAAGTATCTTCAAAACCTCTTTCAAAAAATACCCCATTTGCACTAATTTTTGTTTGTGAATATCTCAAACATAGAAAAGAGTACACTTGTTTGTGTTTTTCTTTTCCTTTTCTTGTATTTTTCAGCTAAAAGTTATAGATTAAATGAACTAACTTCCTCTGCAAGAGTCACGCCCAGCTTGTTTAGTTCTTAATCAAGAAACCAGAGCCAATGTATTCGATGTAGAGTGAGAAGCGAGAGTTTGAGAATAAAAGCAATGGAAGAAAGGGTTAAAATATCTTTTCATATTAATTTTAATAGAGTATTACCCGCTTTGCAAAAAAAATTGCAAGCGTACTCACTTTTCGCCTTAACTTCAGGCATACGGGCCTGAAGTAGCAAAGGTAATCACGCAAACTGAAGCATTCTAGTAGAAGGCTGAACTTAAGCATTCTACTAGCTGAAGTTTTGTTCTCTATTTGTTGAACTTCAGCATGTTTGAGCTGAAGTTTTGTCCTGGATTCAATAGTTTTGTCGTAAAGCTTTTTCAAAAATTTTAGCAGAAGATGCTGAAGTTATTTAGTTCATTTGTAAAAACTTTAGCACTAAATAAGATGAAGTTTTCTTCTGGATTCATTAACTTCGTCGTAAAGCTTTTTCAAAAAACTTCAGCAGAAGATGCTGAAGTAATTTAGTTTATTTGTAAAAAATTCAGCACTAAATAAGCTGATATTTGTTGAACTTCAGCATGTTTTAGCTGAAGTTTTGTTCTATATTTGCTGAACTTTAGCATGTTTTAACTGGACCTTTGTTATGTTTGTGATGAACTTCAGGGCTGAAGTTTGTTTTGTATTTGCTGAACTTCAGCATTCTAGTAGCTGAAATTTTTGTTTATATTTGCTGAATTTCAGCATTCTTAACTTTATTTGTTTGGAAATTATTAGGTTGGTCGAAGTACATAAGAAGCAAACATTAATTTTCAGCAGAAAGTTCATCCCTATGAATTGAAGTTTCATAGCAGCACCAACAACAACAGAAGAAAGAAGAAGAAAACGAAGGAGGAGAGGGAGGAGGAAAAATGGGGCTGAAGTTATTTAAAAAATAGGTACAAGTTAAAACTTTAAAAAAAATGAGTATAAGTTAAATAGGGGCGACCAAATAGGGCGCCCCGCGCAATTGTTACCTAATTTTACTCAACACTAAAATTATTGGATAAAAAATAAATATCACCTTAAATAGTAGCTACCCCACGTCATTTTTACATAGGAATATAGGACATTAATTGGGCCAAGTTCTTTTTGTCCAAAACAAAACTTGGGCAAACAGTCCACATCTCATATCGAATTCCTCTGCCAGAATATTTCAAAAGAAGCCATTGAATCACATGGCTTCGGCTTCAAATGATAAGCCACTAGATGAAGTTTCTTCTTCATCACAAAATTGGAAAGAAAGGATTCTTATTCCGACTCTACTAGCAGGTAAGTTTGGGAACTCCGTGATTTCAATCATATACCGTGTAGGAGTATTAAATTTTTTGGCATGGATAAGTTTGTTGATCAGAATTTTAATTTTTCTTAAACCCCTTTTTGGTATTATTAGGGGTGGCAGGTGGAGGAGCTGGTCTGGTATCAAAGCATCGGAAAGTTCATGGCTTAGCTAACATTTCTGCAACATATGCTACTAATTTTGCTATTGTTACTGCCTCTTATTGCGGTAATTGAATTTTCCTAGCTATGTCATTTTCTTATGAAATGATTAATTCTTCCACTTTGTTCTTGTATTTGCTAAAATCTTTGGACAGTCTAGAAGCGGATCATTCAGCATATAAGCAGTAGGTGCACCTGCACCCACTACATAGACAATCTAAAGAATAATATTAAGAAGTGCATCCACTGCTCACACCCTTTTCATAATCTCTTGGTGTGGTGGAATGGATGTGATTTCTCCATTCTTTTCCAGAGGTCGGGGGTTCGAGCCCCGGAAATGGAGAAATCCCGGTAGAAAGTGCTTCTCCTTGAATGGGCCCTATGTGGTGCAAGTTGGGATTAGTCAGGCCAATAGGTACTTGGTACCGGATGGTATTACCCCCCAAAAAAAACATAATTGAAAGACTGACATGCCGCTACTGTTGCACAAAAAATTTCTGCTTCATATGTCTACATTTATTTGCATTGTTGCGTTCTTGTTGGGAAATGGTGGTAATGGGTTTATCTGAAAAACTAATGGCCTTTTTATCTAGGTGGACATGTGGTGGTTTTAATTAACTCTTGCCCTTATATCGATTTGGTTGTGTGGTGTCGTAATCATCCTTTAATACATGGGATATCTTCCAAATGCTTCTGTTCAATTGCTTTTCATTTGTCAACTTATCCAGCATCAAGTTACTCACATCATTTGTGCTTTCTAGCTTCCTTCCAAATTTTTTTGCAAGGACACTCAACCTAGTAAAGTTTTGAAATGCTCAGCTTTAAACTACAGTACTTATTGCATTTAAAAAGAAAAGAATCACATGGGTCAATTGTAGTCAACAGAGTGAAGGTAGCCAAGACACTAGATCTTCTGCTGCTCTGTCCATATAAGACTGGAGACTGAGTCTAACATATGCTTCTTTATTTGAACTTGAACTCTTTTTATATTCACTGCACTTGAGTAGAAAGGTGCCTTATGGTCGATGGTGTTGAAAAGAATAAATACCGAGCTTAACATATATGCTCGTTTCTTTCTATGGTAGGTGCTCGTGAGTTTCTAAGAGTAAGTAGAACTGGAAGGCCTGATGATTTGCTAAATTCAGCAATAGGAGGTTTTGGCAGTGGTGCTATTCTTGGACGCCTGCAAGGTCAGATTTACATCTCTCTCTGTCTCTCTTTTCCGTGTGCATCTATCTTAGTAGTTCCTGTGCAAAAGTAGGCTACTGTGAACATTAACTCGACAGCTTCTTTTCAATGCTATTAATCTCACAAGATCATGTTTTTACCTATGAAAAAGAAAACTTGTTCAGTTGTTAAATTGCCATTGTAATTGTAGTCTGATTGAAGTAGCCGGTACTCTGATTTCCCATCAACATGGTTCTGCTTGTTAAAGCCAAACAAGAGCGGCTAAATTTACATAAGTCGTAGTTACTTGATTTCCTACATTGTCCATTTGAGCGGAAGTTCCAAATCCGACTGTTTAATTGGAAGTGGTTCTTCGAAAAACAAGAGGTTTATGTGTTTTTAAAGATGACCTCATTAGAGGTTATGGATACTTGTTCAATGGCTTTCATTTTCAACTACTTCATGAAACCAAGCATCACTTTAAGTATGCTAAAGATGTTTTTCTAATTTCTAGTACCAAGTCTGTTCAGGACTAGTACCAATAACTGAGGGACGCATTTCCATTTGCCCTAGTTTGTTCTAAAACAGTTGTTCTATGCATCATTCTCAAGAAACAGTTGTTCTATGCAATCAGTGTTAACATCTTTGTAATATCAATTCAAATATTTGTGCTCCATGTGTGTTCTTACGTAGGTGGGGATCCTGCTTTAACATAAGTACTAGGTTATTATGTAATGATGAAGGCGCTTATGCAAACAACCACACTGCTAGTGAAGTTGTTACTACCTAGTACCTAGTAACAAGCTTCATTCATTTCAAGATTTGGCATATGCTTGTTGCAAAGAGCCCATCGATACTAGAAGATTGGGGCCTAAAATCTTGTAAAGGCTATACATAGTTCATCTTTGGTATTTTTTGTTTCTCAATCATTGATTTGAAGTCACAAAACCCGATGCTGATCTGAAACTCTGTGCATTTCCTTTTGACTCTTATTTGTTCCAGTTCGCTGCTCTTTCAATGTGAAAGTGAAAGTTGTGCTACCCAGTATCTGATTTCATTTTTCATCACTACCTTTTTTCCATGGTGATGCCACTAATTAAAATTCCTTTGTTTTTGGAAGCAATTTGAAGTTTGAAAATGGAATGACAGCCTTTCATCTATGGGTTCTGATTTCTTAATCTATGATATCCTATGCCTTTGTCTCAAAGCCATGTTATTCATCATGTTTGATGTCTATGAACCTGATAACTGGCTTACCTGTTCTTTTCGATGAAATTTTCAGGTGGTCAACTTGGTGCTGTTCGTTATTCAGTCATTTTTGCAGTTGCTGGAACAACAGTTGATTATGCTACCATCAAAATAAAACCAGCCTTGAGAAGGAAGCTTCTATGACTCTATTGTCAGTAGGAAAGATGATTGGTTAAAATTGCCTGAGTGGTCGCCAATCAAAGTGCTTGATGAGGAAGCACTTGCAGCAAAATGTGCCCAGGAAGAGTGACTATATGTAAGTGTCCACAATCTGAATAAGGAGGAGTCTTGATATTTAAGTACACCTTTTTGCAAGAAACGCCACCAAAAGTTGAGAAGGAAAGGGTCTGCTTCCGCTTCCATGCCCTTCAGGTTTAAGATGAGCAGAAAATTCAAGCATTTACTGGGTATTCAACATTTCATGTGCCTCCTGAATCTCACTGTGGTAAAGGGATGAAACTTCGAATTCGTGTGCCCTGCATATTTACTAATGCTATGGATATGGCAATAATTCTTCTCTTATACCATAATTTCTTTTTAATACAATCGACATTTTGTTTGCTTTTGAGTTATCAAACTCGACTACACTTAGTAAATGAACGTTTTGAGTACAATGCTTAAGTTTTGATCAAGGAACCATTTTATTGTAATAGTCAAAATTCATACTCGCTGTTGGATTATGTTGATGATCATGCATTAATCATCTGCGCTTTTTTCATGCGTCACATACTACATTGCCGACCAAATTCATTTTGATTTGTTTCGTACTAATGATACTGGTAATAGATGTGTTTTGAATTGAGCTTCTAGGGAGAGGGGTTAGAGGGCAAGAATGATTGAGGTTTGAAACTCATTTCATTGTGTAATGCAATGATCATCTTTCATGCCAAAAGATACAATAAATGTGTTGCATCAGTAAATTGAGACCTAAAAACAGAGTAACCACAAGTGGATGTCAACGACAAATTTGATCTCCAGTATCCAAATTCACAGCGATGTTTCAGGTCCCATATTTCACACCCTACTTAAAACTAAATTACAACTAAATGGCTAAAATTCTTATAAGCTCTCACGAAAGCAGTGAGACAAGAGAAACAAACTCCAAAGTCACCCGCCCCTTGGACCGCGTATTGATGACAAAATGCTCAGGGTATTTTCTTAAAAGCATCAGCAATCCATACCATGGCTTTGATTTGGCTTCAGGGCAAGGATAATCCTCAGATGTTAAATATCTCCTCACACGACTATGATGCCAGGTATTGCCGTAGTGTTCCACCAACTACAAAAGCAAAAGCTTGTCACCAGCCAAAACTCAAACTCTAACAACTTAAAATATCTACGCTGTCTTACAAAAAGCTGAGCAGGAGCAAAATTTTCCCACAACTACCATGAACATGAAGCAGAAAATGATATTTGATACAGGATGGGAAGACAAAATATAATACTCTATGGGATCTGTTTAGAGAGAAGACAAAATGCAGTCAATTTGTCAACAAAGTAGAACAGCAACTTCAGCCATAATTAAGCAAAACCTCGCCAAGGTTATAAAGAATGAGGGAAGGCATACAACTATAAATCTGCTCTTTTCTTCTCCAAATAAAAAGCTGTAACAGAAAATTCTACATTATCTACAGTGCATGCTAATTTTAAAGTGAAAAGTTCACCACTCCATGTCTAACACGCAAAGTAACCAAACTTTATTAACCGTCAGAGACTCTTGACTAGGTATAAGATCTAGATCTGTGTTTAATCAAAGCCCAATTAGGTGAATGGCTTTAAAGGATTAATAATCAAGTAGGAAATATGGAGTAAGAATGGTCGTGATGATTGCACCATGTACAGGGGAATCAGAAATGGTTTCAACATTTTTGCAAATAATGCTGCTTTAGAAAGGGAAGGGATTCACGGGAAACAGAATCTACTTTTGACCGTGATAATGGCCTTTGAGATTGAGCTTCCTGCTATTATAATTTTGATGGATAAAGATGTAACTTGTGAGTGGAAAAACATCATTGTCGACCCTATTTGTAGAAAGGCTTGCAGAAGAGGTGGTCCCTACGCTGAATCTCTTCAATCCTAATTCCTAAAAATCCTCTTAACATTAATCTTAGGGGAAATGATGTGTTAAGCTTGTTATGGACTGCTGACATGTTTTTGGTCATGCTGTAAACTAACCAGCTGGTTAAGAATATAGAGGTGACAGAATTTCCATGGAACATCATCTAAGAGCTATATTCTAAATAGACAATTTTTTCATAGGAAGCTGTCTTGGAAGCCTGCTATATGCTAAATAGACTGTGTTTCATAGGAAGCTGTCTTGGATGCCCCTCTTATGGGGGATAGGTCGCAGAGTCACCCTCATTAACTGCTGTACCCTGTGTCAAAGATGCGTCAGAACTGCATCGGTTTGCCGGTCCCTTGTGTCTGGGGGTAGGGTCCAATGGACCATGCTCTACTCCATAAGAGGAGTTGTTGGTTTGGAAAAGGTTATGTTGCACGGACTCTTCAAAATCCCTGTTGCACCAATGTTGACACGACATGGGTCGGGGTGTGGGATCCACACCGGATTTGGTCAGCTTACCTTGGGTGCTTTGACTACATCTATGACCGTGAAGTATATGATTGATTTGGTATTCGGTTTGATATTTGGGTTTATGCCATGCATATATATAGTTATATACAGTATGAGAGTGCTTTGCTATTAAACAAGATATTTTATGAATAAAATATTAGGTGTTTATAAAGAATTAATTTTTATTAGTTTTAACCGAGATATATACCTTATATGTTGTAATATACATTTATTAGACATTACCCTGTATCCATGCCCTCGAATCCTAAATTAATGTGATGAAGAATCCGACCTCTAAATCCGCACCCCTATCGAATACGACATCATTACATCCATTAGAGGCGGAAGAGTTCCACCTCTTGACAGAATCGAAGTGCAAACTAAACAATATAATCTTCACTTAATAACAAATTGGTAGTTCTGTGACAAAAGATGTATAATATTGAAGTTACCTCAGCATGAAGCTTCTCCATTGGCATCCATTCTCCCGGACCACAGAGGTCAGAAAGCACATTTGCCACAGATGATACAACATCCTTTTCTTCTAACTGCATGAGCTGTTGATTGTCAGCATCTCTGTCAACACGTGATCTTCCTTCTATCTTCTTATCTGCAAGAAGTTTTAGGCCAAACAATTTCCATGACTCAGATACTAAGTTCCATGATTCAGATACTGTTCCATTTAATGGGAATAAAGCTTTACAGCTACATTTTTCTACTAAGGAAATCATAGAAGCATGAAAATCTAGCAGAGTACAACTGTGTAACATAGAATGGAATTAGCTTTTGGTTTGATATTGCCTGAAACAAATCTCCTGCTTCGACAAGAAATATCTGAGTAAAGAGTAATATTCGATTTCTAGGGTTAGCTTTGCATTATCATGTCAACTGACTCCTCTCCAAAGAATGATAGAAGGAGCAGTATGAGCTTTCTCGAACCAATAAAGAAAAGAGTTATATGAATACTAAATCAGATCGTGTGATTCAAGGAAATAGATTACTGCCTCTTATTCATTCAAACGTTCCAAGTGCTCATCCTCTATTGCATCCTCATATAGCATTAATTGTTTCAACTATTTATTGTTCTTTTTGTTATAGTGGTATATTTGTTCATACATATTAGCTATAATGATAATGAAGATAGTGAGTGCATGTCAAGTGTCCTAAGATGTTTACATGCCTCATAGCAAAGGATGGGCTGTGAGGAGGAGCTGACAGGACTAGGGGCGAGGAGAGGGTCGTTAGTGACACAGATATAGATGAAAGAGGTGGCATGACGTTTACTCACCTGGATGCTAAAGACAACCTTTAAAAAAATGGTATTACGAGAGTTAAATCGAAAATAGAGGTTGTTATAAAAACTTAGAGGCAGAGGTTGCCATCAGGGAGGTCTACATGGTGACATAATTTGACAGAACGATCCAAGTATTTTATTTTCTAAACTGAACGGGAGGTTCATTTAGTTTTGGTAAATCAGATGGGAGTTCTAAGTAAGACACCCTTGCTTTTCAAATATACAAATTCTGAGCCAACCTTGCTGTAGTCTTCTATTAAGTATATAAGATTTAAGATGGTTGAGGATTCTGAGTTTCCGAGTTCAAAAATCAGGTTAACATGAAACAAGAAACCTCAAACCTGGCTTTGATATAAGTTATAATGCAAACCCATATGCTAGAAAGGAGAGCTTTTGAAAACCAATAAATTTTTCTGCTATGGTGGTATACCGGCTAACTTGCACACACCTCGACTATACTTGCTAACTCTCACCAACACAGGTACCGGGCAACTCTCTCCGCCAAGGCTTAGGTGGGCGGGAAGAAATTACCTAGTGTTTTTTGTCTTTGTTGAGATTTGAACCTTGATCTCCAACGTATGCACCCACTTTATTGACTGTTAGGCCACTCCATTGGGTGCAATTAAAGCCAATAGAGACAGAATTAAGTTCATAAACTGAGAAACTAAGATTTCACTCATGATAGGGAACATATTTGGTAACTTTCACTCAAAAAACCCTAAAACAATAATCAGACAAGTGAAGATGACCCTACCAAGAGTTGGTGTGTTCAAGTTGCCAAGGGGGCAGAGTGGAGCAAGTGCTACTGTTGACTTTTGGACAAAGGGTTATCACTGGATGGGAGGGTTCGGGGGATTGGAGTCTAACATATCAACAAAGAAAATAAGAAATAACACAAATCAAAACCAGTTAGCAGGGCGGTTCTCGGAAATAGAAGCAAACAGAAAAATGTCTTTTACGTTATATGATCATTGATGAAGCTTTGATTCCTGAAAAAGCCTGAACAGCGTAGGATATAACGGATTTTCATACGCGTTATACCAATCCTATCAAGTTGCTTTCCCTATCATGATCACATGATGCCACTAGCATACTCTCAACACTAAAGACCAAATTTCATGAACAAAGTCATTAATAACATCAGCAAACTTATAAATCTGTCGATTTCGTGTGTAAGCACAAAAATAGTCAAACCTAATCTACATCTCTTTGCTCCACTCCGGGTATAATTACCAAGAGATGCTCTTGGTAATTATACCCGGAGTGGAGCAAAGAGATGTAGAACTAAATCCATACCCGGAGTGGAGCAAAGAGTATATTTGCATACATTAAACTTCCATCTGCAGTAACGAAATCCATAGAACTAACCATTACCATATAAGGACTGAAAGAAAATCTCTTCTGCATTGAATCAATAAGACTATAGTAATTCAACAAGCAAAAACACCCCCTATACCCAAAATCTCTTCTAGAGAAAAACAGTTCACCTAACAACAGAAAATCTCAAATAGCCACTTATAGAGCCAATAAAGATGAGTTACTAGCTACTTACATCCAGTAAAGATGAGTCTTTAACATGTTAATCCTTCACAAGAAACACAAATCCTTTGTGGCAATTCTCAATCATAGTTAACAAATAGGGCATTCATATACATCGTCTAAGTCGATAAATTAACAATCAAGAACGTATTTTTATTGAAAAGAAACACCATGAAACTGATAAAACTACTTACCTAAATGCCCAGAAATAGTCGCCTTCCCACCAGAACCATACCCATAACCACCACCACCCTCAATGCCATCCCCTCTCCTCATCTTCTTAGCTCCAGAACCATCTTCCCCGCCGTCATCATCATCATCATACTCCTCCTCATAATACTCCCTCCCTCTTAACAAACCCTTTTTCCCTACCCCACTACCATAACCTACAGCCGGCGGCAAAGGCACGTGTTGTTGCTGATGAGGATGATGGGGGCCCACAATAGGAGAGCCCCCAACTGGATAATTCACACTGACATGATGTCTACTAGGGCCAATGGGCCCACCTAAGATACTCCGAATTGGAAGAAGAAAATAAAACTCCTTATCTCCGATCTGAAGTAAATCCTGCGAATCGAGTTTTACAGGAGGGTTACCGGGAAGATGGAGCACACCTTCAACGAAACAGCCGTTTTTGCCTAAGACTTCGAGGGCAAAACGACGCCGTTGGAAGTCGTAGAAGATGCGTGCGTGGTGGCGAGAGATGTTCATTCCGCCGCCGAGGGAAGATAAGTCAACGTCGACAGTTGACTTCTTGGAGTTACGGCCGAGGATTATGGAATATGTCTGCATGTAATACTCGAAATCTTCGCCTTGTAGCTTCGCGAATCCTGCTTCCACATCGTTCCCGCTGCTACTTCCCATTTCATAGGACAATACGGGTGTGTAATTAAAGGGAGTTCGATTATGTGGTTATTTTATTTGTGCAATATAAAGGAGAGTGGAATGGGAAGAAGAAGGAGAATGGGAGAAGTGTGAAGTGGAGTTATGAGCATTGCTGAAAGAGAAAAGGTAAGAGTGTGATTTACGACTTGGGATTTCCAATTCCGATATGTTAAACCTTGGAGCAATTGCCATTTGCTGGCACAAATTTTTATTGCAGTGATTAAGAGATTGGATTTGGTGGTAATTACATAGTTTGGTAGGTTTGTTTGACCAATTAATTATTTGGTTAGTATGGAGTTAAGCCTAACTAAAAAACTGTAATAACACTCTTCAATTTTCAAAAGTAGGTGAGAATTTGTGGTAAATACAATGTGTAGCCTGCCATCAGTTTAGGCATTCTCTCTGTTCTCTCTCCTCCCTATTTAGGATTTGAAGGTAGCCGACGTTGATTCTAATGGACCACCCCATCACAATCTCCGATGGGGCGCCGCCTTGTCTCATCCCTCCTAAGCCCCCAGATATCCCCCAAGAGAAACAACAAAGAGACACCATTCCCACCTTCAAAGAAAAGCTCTTGACCATTGAATCAATGGTTGAATTAGATAACTTAACCCAAGAAATCCTCCCAGTTCATTTTACCTCCAGTCCTACCAAGATCACAATCCTGCCCAACAAGATTTAATGCTCCTCGATGCATCCCCATCCAATGAAACCACTGAGATGGACTCAAGGATTATCAACTCCACAGTTAAAAAGATCAAAGAAATTAACTTAACAGTGGAGGATAGAAATAGAATGTAAACTCCCTGAAGATACTCTGTAATCATCAAACTAGTGGGGAAAAGAATTCAACACCAATACCTCAAAGAGAAACTACTCAGATAATGGAAACCATGTGAAACATTCCCCCTAATAGATTTAGGCCATGATTACTTCATAGTTAAGTTCTCAAAAGAAGAAAACATGAGAATTGCACTTCAAAATGGCCCATGGTTCATTAAAGGTCATTTATGTCAACAAGGCAATGGGAACCAAATTTTGTTGCTGAAAAAGCTAAGCAGATTCACACGGCCCTATGGGTTCGTCTACCTCAATTACCAACTGAATTCTACGATGGATTAATTCTAAAGAAAATAGGGAACTCCATAGGAAGATTGCTCAAGATTGATGCATGCACAAGTTCTACACTTAGAGGCAGATATGCCCGTCTTTATGTAGAACTCCCTCTTGATCAACCAGTGCAACAAAGTATATTAGTTGGTTCTCATCTCCAAAGCCTTGTCTACGAAGGCATCAACTTCATGTGCAAAAAGTGTGGCTATTTGGGTCATACAAGCACTTCATGCACTGTAATCCCACAAATTCGAGAAGGAACTCATCTACCAGGAATTCAAGCACCCACAATTGAGGCCAGCAATACTACTACCCAACCATCAATGGAAGAGCAATGACAAGTAGTGTCATTCCAGCGGAGAAGGAATCAAAAGACAAAAAACCCTACTGATAATAGGAAAATCAGTAATAATATGCGGCACAATAATTTGTGTTCAGGTAACTCTATTGATGTCAAAATCTTTGAAGATGCAACAGGTAAGTTCCTAAACTCCCAAAAACTTACTTACAAAGTATTAAATTCTTCTAACAACCTCCCCATTAATGACCATATTAATTATCAAAAGGATATGTCTCCCATAACATAGGAGGATAAGTTAATGCCTATGCATAATAAATTTGACACTCTAATTAATGATGATTTGTGTAACATTCCCTCCCTTGTTCACCATGATTCTTCCAATCCCCCCAAACCCCCAGGCGTTCATTCCTATGCTAGGTCCCTCAAAAACTAGCCTGGCCAATAACACTATGCCAAGTGGCAAACCTAAACCATGCATGCTAAACCCTAAACCACGTGACACCTCTATTACCTACTCCTTCACGCCTACTACCCCCTTCCCACACTCAACTCTTAACACTAACGGACATTTGGCAAACCAATCAAGCCAAATGGCATTAAACTCAAACCAACCAATCACAATTAATCCACCTCACCAACCTTCCATATCCCTCATGCATGCAAAATCTTGTGACAAAGATTTTCCATCATTAATGCAAGATTTACACCCTTCCCCTTCTTCTAATCCTCCACCACAAACCTCTCTCTCACAAATACCTCCTGCCATTCCAGTGGACTCAAACCAATCATCCCCAACACTGTCCCATCCATCTCAAAAAATCAATGGAGAATTTTCCACCATTTCCATCACAAATACCATTCCACCCGCCAACATTCCTCTCTTCACCCCCAATTCCAAACCAAGATCCCCTAAGCTAGATAGAGCAGGGATTACAAGGACATGTGGCCTCCTTTCCAATGACGATCAATGGTCAGAAGGTATGGATTGTTCTTCAGAATACGAGATTCCTCGCTCAACTAGTTTCGGAAGGGATGGCTCTTGCAATGAGGAACTATATCAACCACATGTGGGTGGCGAATGTATTAGACCCGCTATCCCCACACTTAGAACCTGCCATGATGCACAACATGCAAGTGCAATGGGGTCTATCTCAACACTTCAACCCTATGAACAACTTAGATCTAATTTATCAACTACCATTCTTCACCCCGGAGAATCAAGTCACCAACCATCTAATTTTCTACCCATGGCAGAATTCCCATGGACTTCCTCAACCAACACCAACCTCCATTTGAACCAGAACAGGAAGATTATTAAATATAAGAAGAAATGATAGAGGAAATAATAGCCCCTCCAGTCAAGGGGTTGTTCACCGAAATTTCAAGCCTCAGAGAAGCAACCCTCATGTTGTTTCAAGAGTTAGAGGACAGGAAGTACATCCTCCGTTGTCCAGTTGCACTGTTCAAGTGCTCAATCGGCATCCGACCTCCCATCCTCCAAGCCACGGGGAGCTTTGTAGCAGTCATGTGCCCCTCTCTCAGGGAAGCCAACAATCTCCTACAAACCAATCTGGGGAGTACTCAACACAACCCAAACCATCTCTTAATGAATAGGACAATAAGTTTAGTTGTGTGGAATATCCGAGGTGCCAACAATGATGAATTTAAAAGAAATTTTAGAGAGCTCCTCCATAATCACAACCCTAGCATGGTAGCCCTGTTAGAAACCAAAATGACGGATCACGCTCCTCTTAGAGACGAGTTCCACTTCAGTGACATGATAGAGGTCCCGGCAATAGGCCATGCAGGAGGTATTGTAGTGCTTTGGTATGAGAATCTAGTCTCTGTAAATCTCGTCAACAAATCTAGTCAGTAAATCCATGCAATTCTTCATGTATCCCCTTTAAAACCTCCATGCCTCATTAGTTTCATATATGCTAGCACCTGTTTTAACTTACGTAAAACCTTATGGAATAATCTTTGCGATATTGCGGATAATTATCACGAGCCTTGGTTAGTGGGAGGCGATTTCAATGAAATTCTATCGCAAAATGATAAATGGGGTGACATACCTATTAACAATAGTCGTACAAATCATCTTAGAAATTGTATTAACTATTGTAACCTTCTAGATTTAGGGTTTAAAAGAGCTAAATATACTTGGACTAATCGTCGTATAAACTCAGGCAATCTAATCCTAGAACGCTTAGATAGATATCTTGCGAATGACCTTTGGATCAACCACCCTAACGCTCAAATAACTCACCTTCCTCGAACCCACTCAGACCATGCCCCAATTCTCCTAAGGTTCCAAAAAAGAAATAACCCTAGAGGAGAAGAAATCTTTAGGCTTGAAACATATTGGTGTTATCATACGGAGTTTGAAAACATAGTCAAAAACTCTTGGTACAATAGGCATCTATTAGAAGCCACGGATCATTTCCAACACAAAGTGTTACAATGGGCTAAAATAACCTTTGGTGACACCCTCAAAAAGAAAAAGGAAATCATAGCTAGACTTCAAGGAATCCAAGCTTCCAATAATTACCCCTACAGCCAGTTTCTTCATATACTTGAAAATGACTTAATAAAGGAATACAATGATATTCTTAAAATTGAGGAAGACTACTGGAAAATTCGCTTCCGCATAAATTGGTTAAACGATGGCGATGCGAATACAAAATTCTTCCATCTAAGTGTAGTCAATCGTAGGAAAAAAAAATTCATCTCCTACTTTAAAGACAATGATGGTAACTGGATTTATGATCCGGAGCAAATCCTTTCCCATACTTTAAACCACTTCAAAAAAGCTTTTCAAATGGACCATATTGAGACCCCTATTAAGAATATCAGGAACTCCCCAACGTCCTTTGACTTACTAGATATCTCCCAGTTAGATTCTCCCTTATCAGACCATGAAATCAGTTGTGCCATATTTTCGTTCAAACCCTTCAAAGCCCCTGGCCCCGATGGAATCCACCCCTTCTTTTATCAGAAATATTAGCACTTGTAAGGACCCCGATCCTTAATTTCTGTCACAAAATATTCAAGGACCTTTCAATTCCACCGACTCTAAATTCTACCTTCATATGTCTCATTCCAAAATTTCACAATGCCAACAACCTTAACAACTTCCGTCCTATTGAACTTTGCAATACCATCTACAAAGTAATCACTAAAATAATAGTGAATAGAATCAAACCCTACCTTGATAAATTAATCGGCCCCTATCAATCGAGCTTTCCGAAAGGTAGAAGAACCAGTGATAACGCCATCATTATTCAAGAAATTATTAACCACTTCCAAAAAAAAAGGGGTTGCCAGGGAAAAGTGCTCCTAAAAATTGATTTAGAAAAAGCTTTCAACTCGCAGGCTTGAAAACAAAATTTCTTTCCCTTGCGGGCAGATCAACCCTGGCAAAGTCTACCCTCAACTCTATTCCTAATCACGTAATGCAATACATTATGCTCACCGTCTCTACCCTAAAGCATATTGACAAAATCCAACGTGATTTCATCTGGGGTTCCACCACGCAAAAAAGGAAAATTCATTATATAAAACAGTCCACAATCACCCTAACTAAGAAGGAGGGAGGACTGGGCCTGAGGAAAGCAGCAGACAAAAATATTGCAGCCCTCACTAGCCTCTCTTGGAGGCTTTTCTCCAACCCCAGCTCACTATGGGCCTCCACTCTCATCACAAAATATAGCCATATAATAAATCCCTCCTCCATCTCCTTTATATGGAATAACATTCTATCAGGATGGAAAATCTGCAAGCAAGGGCTACATTATGTAGTGGGCCCGGGAAACATCAGCTGCTGGTTAGATGCATGGATCCCTGACCAACCTCCCCTACAGACTATCTTAGAAGGGCCAATGAATCAAATTGACCAATCTCTCAGAGTCAAAGACCTTTGGCTAAACAACACTTGGGATCTCACAAAACTGCCCTTTGTTTTACCCCTAGAAATCCAAAGGAAGATTCTATCCATAAACCTCAACTCCCTACAAAATAGCAGAGATATCCCCACCTGGACTCTTACCTCTAATGGGATATTTTCCACTAGCTCTACTTACAAACTTATAACCGAACCCATTACTACCAATTTCTTCTTCCAATGGATTTGGAAACTTAATACTCTCCATAAGATAAAATATTTCCTATGGCAATGCTCCTAAAACCATCTCCCCACTCTTAGTTACTTACACCACCTTGGACTTAATATTGATAACAGGTGCCTTATCTGCAAACAAGCTGAAGAGACTATCCTCCATATCTTTTTTCAATGCCCTATTGCTACAAACTTTTGGAATGAGGCTCATATTAATCTCCCTCCCCTTCAACAAACATCAATCCACTGGCTCACAACTTTAAAAAACCTCAATGTCAATTTAGACCAGTGGGGTCTCTCCTCGGAGCTATTTTTTCCTTACGCTATATGGCACCAGTGGCTTAATAGGAATAATAATTCCTTCAACAACAGATACGCCAGCCTCTCCTTTAGAACTATCCTAATTCGATGTAAGGAATTCAAACATTGTGTTAGCAGTCCTATCCACATATCCCCGAACACAACCATTCACATCAAATGGCTACCTCCAACACAATACCTCCTTAAACTTAATATTGATGGAGCCTTCAAAGGCAAATACAAAACAGGTGGCATCGGGGGAGTCTTCGGGAATTACAGGGGCGACTGGATTTTGGGCTACTTCGATAAAGCTTTAGCCTACACTCTGGCATTCATAGAGCTACTGGACCTCAAAACTGGCCTTCAATTAGCAGTCAACAAAAAAAAATTCAATCTTGAAATTGAAACGGACGCAACGGATGTAATCTCATTATTGCACAATGACACTTGTTCTATTTATACTAACATTTTCAATGAGTGCAGGTCACTACTGAGGAAGTTGCAGAATCCGCCGATCTGGCATAGCTTCAGGGAAGCAAATGGAGTTGCACACTTTTTGGCCAGTAAGGGATCCCAACAAGCCATGACCACCAACCTCTGTGTATTGGAACAACCTACTACTGACACTTTGAAGATCATATGGGAAGATAGATTGGGTCATACCATGTGCAGAAATATCTCTACTACTACTATTAACAAGCTAGATTCTTTTAGGAACCCCTATGTAACTAATGCAGTACCAAACCAAGCAAATGAGCCCGATGTGACTCATTAACTTTTGTAATTTTATTATTGCAGTAATGATATAAATCGTATTTTAACCACACAAAAAAAGTAATTACAAAGTAATGACTTTTTAAAAAAAAATTATTATCTTTTTAAAATATATTAATGAGAGTAGCAGATATGAGGATGTTGAAATGGATGTGGGTGTATCAGGAGAGATAGGATTAAGAATGAAGCTATCCGGCATAGAGTGGGAGTAGCCTCCGTGGAGGACAAGATGCGGGAATCAAGGCTGAGATGGTTCGGGCATGTTAAGAGAAGAAGCATTTATGCTCCTGTCAGGAGGTGTGAGAGGTTGGCCATGGAGAGTTTGAGAAGAGGTCGAGGTTGGCCTAAGAAGTACTGGGGAGAGGTGATTAGGCAGGACATGGCGTTGCTTCAGCTCACTGAGGACATGGCCCTTGATAAGAGGGTGTGGAGGTCGAGGATAAAGGTAGAAGGTTAGTAATTAGTTTATATGTAACGACCCGATCTGTCGTTACGCGAAACCTGCATTTTAATTGTTGTTATTGACTTATTATAGATTGATTATTCTATTATTAATGTGTTAGAGTTGATAGGCTTGAAATCGGAATGGTTAAATGAGAACTCAGTCACTTAGTTCTTAAAAATAGCCTAAAAATGGAAAAAGTCAACTAAGAGTTGACTTATTGGTAAACGACCTCGGAATGCAGATTTTATGGCTCGGATAGCTTCGTTAGGTGATTTGGGACTTAGGAGTGTGTTCAGAATAATTTTGTGATGTCCGGTGTAGAATTAGGCTTGAATTGGCGGAAGTTAGTTTTTGGAGATTTTCCGACGGCAGTGGAAAATAGGCTATCGAGGCCGAAATGGAATTTCGACAGTTGGGACATGTTCGTAATGTCATTTTGGACTTGTCTGCAAAATTTCAGGTCAAACGGAGTTTATTTGGATAGTTTCAGCATCATTGGTGAATTTTAGAAATTTCAAAGTTCTTAGGCTTGAATCCGATGTAAATTTGGTGTTTTGATGTTAGTTTTGGTGTTTTGAGAGTGCAACTAAGTTTGAATGATGTTATGGGATATGTTGGTAAGTTTGGTTGGGGTCCCGAGGGGCTCGGGATTGATTTCGGGTGATTAACGGACACGTCCGGACTTAGAAACACTGATGTTTTGCTGGTGTAATTGCAGAAGAAATTTACTCTGTGCGATCGCGGGGAGCAAGGTGCGATCGCATAGGTCTGTGGTTGAGGCCCCAGGAATTACTCTGTGCGACCGCAGGGGCATAGGTGCGATCGCAGTGAAGAGAGGGAGAGAGCTGTGCGATCGCGGGCGAGTGTGTGCGACCACACAGGGCTGGAGCGCGTGGCGCAGGGTAGCAAGGTAAGGCAGTGCGATCGCGTGCCTAAGGCTGCGATCGCGGAGGGCAGAACAGGTAACATTGTGCGATCGTAGGGGCAAAGCTGCGATCGCGGAGAACAAAAGCCTGGACAATATTTAAAATAACCCTTCCGCGACTTAAACCCCTTTTTTACACCATTGTTGTACGGAAAAGAGCTCTTGGGGGCGATTTTGAAGAGGGAAATCCTTGTTCTTTATAGAGGTAAGTATTTTGATCATTAAAACTCGTTTATGGTTGATTATAGACCATAATCCCAGCCTTTAATTCATGAAAAATAATAGAAAAATAGGATTTTGGGGCATGAGATTATGAGACCTTCAAGGGTCGAGTTGAGGGGCCAAACGCGCTCCGATTTTTGTGTTCTTTATATGTACGGACTTGTGGGAAGATGAAGAACTCTTTTATGTAAAAAGATTCTGAGTTTCGGGACACGGTCCCGGGGGTCGGGTTTTGCCTGGTTTCGGATTTTTGAGTAAAATTGATATCTTTCGCTTGGAAATTGTTCCTTAAGCCCATATT
>ML268992.1:511-22852 GCA_005239495.1 Nicotiana undulata
AGTCAGCGCACGGGTCGCAGGTATGATTCGCGAACGTGTGGAGCTTTATGACCGAGTCAGTCCTTATGACCCACCCTTATGGCTTCGGCCGATAGTCTTGTCCGTGTCGGTTATATACATATATATATACATACATAAGCATTGCATTGAGTTGGTATCGTACGATGGTGAGTTGAGAAACGGTACTGAGTACTGGAAAGTGAACAATTGAGATAACAAGATAAGACATTTCAGATAATGAAAAAGGGAACAAGTGATACCTATGATCAATTTACAAAGAAAGGTTATGTTAAGATCAGTCACATGTTTGTTGATTACATGTCCTTACTTGATGTATTTTATCCCATGATTTACTGCTCAACATGTACCTTATTTATTTATTTATGTACTGGAACTTAGTGAGTATGTATTCTACCTCTCGTCACTACTCTTTACGAGTTTAGACGGGATACTCACTGGGTACATATTTGTTTATATGTACTCATGATGCACTTTCTTTCTTTTTCTGCACTTGACTGTGCATGTATTGAGGCTGGTTCGTCTGTTCGTCCGTCAGCTGATAGGTACTTATTGCGGCGTCGCTCCACACGGTGAGCTTTCTTCTTGGCGCTTTCCTGACAGCACCTCTGGAGCTTCCCAGTTTCATTTTTGCTCAGTCTTTTGTTCCAGACTGCGGCTTGTATATTTTGTATATGTATTTCTGCTGTTGTATCTATGTAGCCGCCCGTTGACACTGTGACACTAGTCCTGGCACATACTTGTTGTAGTTATCGGGGTTGTATATGTACTGGGCCTAGTTGTGGTTCAGCTTGTTTTTACGGCCTTACCCCATATTGTTATTGTATTCCGCATTTTCATTGTTATTGTTGTTCGTTGGCTTGCCTAACCTCGCTGTTAGGCGCCATCACGACCTGGACCGGTTTCGGGTCGTGACACATCTCTTTGGTTATTAGCAGCACCTATAAACCTCCAACCAAAGGATTTTATGTATCATTGTGGAAGGAATTCTGACCATGAAAAGGTCAGATTAACTTTACCCTTGATACAATTTCAAATACTACTGAACATAGTTCTTTATTCGTTTGGAATGAATCTGACCATGGAGAGGAATCAGATCCAAATCCTACTGAGGCTATTTTCGTTGACACTATTGATGGTCATCCTCATTTAAGCTAACGCTTAGTCAAATCTTTTGACATTTCTTGGCACTTTGAGGAGTGAATCCGACTATTTTGTGCATTCGAATTCGCTTTCTTAAGGCTCTTCCTATTTTTCTATCTTATATTCTTTGAAGGACAATCTTCGGTAAGCTGAACTATCGTTTGTACACTATTGTAGGGGTGAATTTGACTATTGAAGAGTCAAATTCATCCAGCCTAGTGGCAATACTAACATAATTCTAACTATATAGAAAAAGCTTGCTTCTTTAGGAATTCTTAAAGGATGAATCTGACCATTCAAAGGTTCAGATTCCTCGACTCTAATTCCTTCTTTAACTACATGCCTTATACCCTTTAAAGGGTAAACTTCAGCCATCTATACTACTGTTTGTGCACAATTATGGGGTGAATTTGACCATTGAAAGGTCAAATTCATCTACCCTAGTGCGATTTATCTTTTCAACAAACTAAGAGGCAAAAACAAACATGAAATCTAACTACCAAATCTATTTCTTGCATTTATGAATCAATATACTCAAAGAAATAGTCATACTAACTTCAGGAATTTCAGGCTTTCATATCAGATTGTAAAAAGAAAAAGAGAACTCCGCGATGGGAGGAAAAATTTAGGCAAATAGAGGAATAGCAGAACTCAGAATCATCAAGGTTACCTCAACTAATCTTACTTCGGATTTATAGACCAAGAACAAAGAGAAGAAGGTTCGTTTTTGACATAATCTCGAAACAAACAAGAGTCAAACATTGCAGCATCAAACTAACAACAAATTTTGAGTCCAAACAACTTCATTTAAGGTTCAATGTTACATACCTTTTTTGAAGAAAATGTTACAGAAACTCTTGACCAAATAAAGGTCAAGAAGGAGAAAAATCAGTAAGGAACTTACAGCTGGAAATGCGCAGGTGATTTATAAGTATTATTTTTGCATTTTAATATGATTAGAGAAGTTCATTTTTTGAATTAATCCATGTTTTGATTGGGGAAAATTGGGGGTTTTGAAAGAAAACTTCAAAAATCAAAATTCATGATTTGACGGACCAAATGACATCGGAATTTGATAAATTTGGTATGTGTGAACTCGTATCGAAATGGGTAATCGGAATTTGTAAAATTTGTCGGGTTCCAAGGTGCGAGCCCGGGGGTCGACTTTTGGGTCAATTTTTATAAATTAGTAAAGATTGAAACTTTATTATTTGGAATAGTTCCTTATACATTTTATGTGTGTTTTGAAGTTGTTTTGGTTGATTTTGAGCCGTTCGGAGGTCTTTCCGCCCATGAAGTCCATTTGTGAGTACCTGGTTGTCGTCTTTGAGGTAAGTATCTTGCCTAACCTTTTGTGGGGGAACTCCCCCTTAGGTTTGAGTCTTCTTTGTTGACTGTAGTCCGTGTATGCGAGGTGACGAGTGTGTACTCTGACTTATTTACTAAAGATTGACCTTTTAGGATTCGTAGGTCGTTATGTTACCTGTGTATGAGTTGTAATTGTTATAATTGAATCCTTGGTTGTTTACTTCATCCTTTCCTGCTTAAATTAGAATTACTTGCTTTTGGATTCCTTTGTTGGCTATTTGATCTTAATTGACTTAACTGAATATTTTATTGCTCTCACCTCTATGCTATATTTTATTTCTAAAACTGCTCAATTGACTATATTAGTATTATCTAGCTTTATAGTTGTTTAGTCGCAGTTAGAACAGTCATTTCGTTAGAGTCAAGCATACCCGTGAGTCTTACATTGTGATCTATACGACTTTTTCTCTTATTTGATACTTGGGTCTAATTGATGAATATTATGTTGCTGATGTTTTCTTGATGTGGCCTATTACTGGGCCTTCGTTTGAGCTGAGTTTTATTCCGCAAAGTTAATTGCTTAGGCGAGATTGGTTATAGCTATTTTTCCCTTGCCGGGATGGTATTGTTTTTCATTGTTGACTCCTTTGATGGGAATGTGTGTTTTCTATTATTGCTTTGCTGTTATGGTATTGGTTGCATTGTTGATTCCTTGCTGGGACATTGTGATTTATTGTTCCTATAGTTGATGTGTTTCGTCGATTTATTGTGTATTTATGTATCTATGCACAAGGTCACATTTTGTGCCGATTGTTTATTATTTATCGCACGAGGTGACATGCCGTGCCGATTGTTTATTATTTATTGCACGAGGGGACATCCCGTGCCGATTTTTTATTATTTATCGCACGAGGGGACATGTCGTGCCGATTATTTATTATTTATCGCACGAGGGTACATGTCGTGCCGATTGTTTATTATTTATCGCACGAGGGGACATGTCGTGCCGATTATTTATTATTTATCGCACGAGGGTACATGTCGTGCCGATTGTTTATTATTTATCACACGAGGGGACATGTCATGCCGATTGTTTAATATTTATTGCACGAGGGGACATGCCGTGTCGATTTTTTATTATTTATCGCACGAGGGGACATGCCGAGCCGATTGCTTATTATTTATCGCACGAGGGGACATGCCATGCCGATTGTTTATTATTTATCGCACGAGGGGACATGCCCTGCCGATTGTTTATTATTTATTGCATGAGGGGACATTCCGTGCCAAGTGCTAATTTATTTATTTATGCGCGAGGGGACATTCTGTGCCAAATGATTATTTACTTTAGCACGAGGGGACATGTCGTGCACTTGTCTTTGCATTATACTTTTCCGCGTTCTTGTTTGATATCTACCCTATTTGTTTAAGAGTTAATATTCCGCTGTTTAAATCCGGATATTCGCATTGATCCCTTACTACATTTATTGACAAGACAAGTTTTGAGTACGGACTGAGTTCCGACAGATTTACCTTAAGGAGATTATGATTACGAGATATTTCTGAAAAGGTATTATTGAAAAGTAATGGTTTTCGAAATGATTATAGCTGAAGACTTTTACATCGAAAGTATAATTGAAAAGCACTAGTCTTGCATAAAATAATACTTGGAAGTCTTAATTTGGAAAGTATCTTTGGAAACTTCGTAATTTGAAAGAAAACTATGTTTTACGTAACCCTCTCTAGTACATATACTTATATATATTTTTGAGAAAGTATGTTTTCAAAGGAAATCTTTCTACATAAAAATGATTTTATTAGCAAAGCTTTTCATATGATCTGTTGTTTAAGGGTTCCCACCAATTTATGAAATTTAATGGCTAAGGCTCGATGTGAATAAATAGATGCAGAGTTGAGTTGTGGGGTTCTCTATTGCATTGTGTTTTCTTCGGGTTTGGTTTGTTTTGCTATCCATCTTCCTGTGTAATTTATGTTGTTTCGTGGTTAGTTTTCTGTAATTTCCCTTCCGCATTATATTGTCATTGTTGTAAATTATCCTGTAAATTCTTAGATAGATGTAGTGTTTGGTTACTTCTATATTCATGTTAATTCTTTTTGTAGACCAGTGGTGTCTTGACTAGTCCTAGTCACTACTCCACCGAGGTTAGTCTTGATACTTACTGGGTACCACTGTGGTGTGCTCATACTACTCTTCTATGCATTTTTGTTTGCACAAATCCAGGTTTTGATTGTTAGTAACTGCGCGGATGATTGCTGAGGAGACTCAGGGTAACCTGTTGCTGCGTTCGCAGGCTTCGCAGTCACCTTCCTTGTATTATTATTCATACACTGTCATATTTATTTCCAAAACAGTTGTATGTAGAAGTCGTAGGCGATTCGTAGAGCTTATGACTTGTATTACCGGTTTTGGAAAAACATTGTAAATTCGGTCAAGGTTTTTATATCTAGACTGTTAGTGTTCCTTTACTTATTGTTGTTATTATTAACTTTTAGGCTTACCTAGTCTCTAGGACTAGGTGCCATCACGATACCCAACGGAGAGAAAATTTGGGTCGTGACAAGATGGCCTAGCCGAGCGGGCCGAGATTGCACTTCCTGCCATGGCATGGTAGTGTGTCGATAACTAATGATCTCCCAACTAAAAATGTGAATTCTTGTTTGAAAGTTGACTGTGTATTAACTTTTCATTTAAATATTATTGTTTCCCCTAGTGCTTCCGTGTTTCTCTCTTCTTGAGTTGGCATTCCATTCCATGTGACGGTATTTGGCTTTACATACAAGTACTATTCCATATGTAACTAACATCCCTTTTGTTGGGTACGTTGCATCTTTGACAGAGGCAGGTGGTACTTCGGAAGGCGACGTTGATCCTTGGTAGCAGCATACCCTCCACAATGCGGATTTTGGTAAGCCCTATTCTACACCAGGGCCCATATATAGTATTGATTTTTCTTGTACATCACTTTTGAGGTGTAGTCGGGGCTTTGTCACCGGAACTTCTACATTGCACTAATATTCACTTAGAGGATCTTTAGACATACCGTGGTTGTGTTTTGAATGGGAGAAACAAATTGACAATGTTGTTTTAGTTGACGGATGTTTCCACTTCTAAATATGAACTTGTGATCTTTTCGCAATTATAAATGAAACTCCTTTAAGTAATGAAATGTGATGTTGTATATTTCATCCTCTGATTTTCTACCCTTTGTTATTTATTCTCAATTTATTTATAGGCAAGGTTGGATAGTAGTAGGCTTGCATGACTGGGATATCCTCCAAGATCTGAATGTGCCATTCAGACTGCCTATCCATCGGAGGATGAAATACAACACTTAATTCCACCTGTGTGCCCAACTCATGTTGAACAACTCTCCAAACGTGAGATATAAACTGAGTGCCTGCATCCGAGATGATAAACACAAGTACACCATGCAGGCAAACAATATCTCTAAGATAAATCCGAGGAAGTTGCCTAGATGTGAAGGAAGTCCTGACCGGAATAAAATGCGCATACTTGGTCAGTCTGTCCACAATGACCCAAACAACGTCAAATATCCTCAATTTCCATGGCAAACCTACCAAAAATATTCATAGGGATACGCCGAGGGGGTGGATCGAAGCGATTGCAGCGAAGAATTGATCTGAAACGAAGCGCTCCTACTTCAACTAAGGTATACCTAACCTCTAAAGTAAACCACCCTATCTCTGATGCTCATATTTTACCTGCTGACAATTCATACACCGCGACACATGTCCAACAATATCCTTTTTCATCCTTCTCTACCAATAATATTTTCAAGTCACGATACATCTTCATAGCACCTAGATGAATAGAATGCCACAAACTGTGAGCCTCTTCAAGAATCAACTATCTCAAACCATCCACGTTAGGAAAACATATCTAACCTTGAAGGCTCAATACCCCATCATTGTTGATACCAAATTTTTCCCCAAAAATATTTAAATTGCATATATATCTTCAAAGTCATGCATTAATAGCAATTGATATTTTTCCATATTTTTCCTATATTTTTATTAATTAATCCAGCATTATATTTCCAATAAACAATTACAAAATTGCATCACAAATAATTTCAAAAGCATTTCTTGATTTAATTTATTGTTTATGGTCATATTAAGACCAAACTATTGCACAATTAGCCAATTTGGCACCTTTTGGCTATAATTGCAATAACTTTGCAATTATAGCCCAATCACATGATTTTATACCATTTTTTGCCAAAACATAGTCATTTGTATTTTTTAAATACTAAATAATTACTTAAACTATTTTTCTATGCATGAAATTAAATTTTATAATTATTAGCTATTTCAAAAATTATCTTAATTAACTCAAATTTGGTATTTAATAAATAAACATTTTCATTTCAATTCTAGCCTATTAAAGTCAACCCAAACCCCAATTGAATTAACCCATGTACCAGGCCCAATCCACTTAAATCCACTCGACCCAATTCCCCTTTTAATCTGGATCGTTGATCATTTATAATCAATGGTCCAGATCTCCTATTACCTAAATTAAACCCTAAAGACTACCCCCATTCCCCCCTCATTTTGATCTCTTTCTCTCAACCGTTACATCTCTCTCAAGTTTCCTCTGCTAAACCTAGTTCTCACATCGGCTGTTGACTCGCCGGTAACTATGGTGGTTCCACCACTACCTCTAGCTTCCCCGGTTCCCTCACACGCTGGATTATTGCTATCGTAGAGACCTCCAAAGAACCAAAGACGGTTCAACTCACCCCATGGCCTTTTCATGACGGTTCTCAGGCCACCCTTGGCCTGTCCGAGTATGATCCTTACATCTCCGGCTAAAACCTTTGGTTTATAAGCCGACTATCTCATCTTTGGGTTATCTCTCTCTTAAACCCTCACTCATCTGTTGATTTCTTTTATCTGTAACAAATCTGAGTATATCCTGAGTTATTTTGCTGTTTTCCTTAAAGATTTCTTCGATTTTTTGAAAACGCCTCTTTGTTTTCAAACTAGGGTTCTTAACCCCTTTCAAAAAAAGATTCTTCTTCTGATTTTTGTTTATGATTTCTACTATGTTTTGACGATTTACTTATGTTTTCCTTTTTACCTGATTTATCATATTAAAAGCCCTAATTTTGAGACTGTCTTGGATAATATGTTCATGTGTTTCTCTTGAAGATTCTGTGCTTTTTTGATTTTTACCTCATTAGGGTTTCTGATTATTTGCTTCTTCTGCCTATATCATGTTTACTCTGTTAATTCATACTATGCTATAGTTCGAATCCCTGATTTATGTGATTCTTTTTACCCTATTTTGACTATTCTTGCCTATTATGTATTTATTCCGTTATTTTCAGAAATTCGTGTTATTTTCCCTAATCAGTGCCCTGTTCTATTTTTATGTTCCTGACTTATGTGATTCTATTACCTTATTTTTCCTATTCTTTCCTATTATGTGTTCATTTTGTGTACCTGTGGTATTTTTCTTTGATTAATACTATTTTCTGTTTGAATCCTTGATTCCCTGTGATTGATATGATATTCTCTACTGATTCTCCGACCTTAATTTATTTTTTACCTTATTTTATGGTCAATTATGATGTCAAACTGATTCTTAAGCATTTTCCTTAATTAGATTTTCTGAATCTAGCCTCTATTACATGTCTTATACTTCTATGTGCTGAAATTGTTTCCTTATGTGTTATATTCCAGTCACATTTTGCATCTTTCCTTATTTATTACATTTTCATTACAGTTTGAAGTTGACCCCTTAATAAAAGGGATTACTTACACTGATTGATACTTAATTCCCCAATCCCTGCATAACTTTGATTTTACCTTATTTGCTACCTGTTTTCAAACTATATATACATTGATCTTTCATTAATAGAACACACAAACACTTTGGTTCAAAATCTCTCTTTCTCACACTTAAACTTTCTGCTCTTTTTTCTCTGATCACCTGCTATTGTTCTAAGTCAGTCGGCTGTAAGCCAAGGCTCATTACTATACTCTCTTGCTTCTCACTTTGTGTTTACTGTCTCTCTACTGGTATGTCCTGATTTCAATCTAAGTCCCAAAAATAATATGTTTCTTTTACTACTGCAATTCATCCTGTTTCTAGTCTGTTTTTACTTATGGTTCTGTTGTGTGACATGTAGCTGATATGTTTACATTCATGTCTATCTCCACGTTATGTTATGTACCCCCTTCCTTAGGATCAACATGAATATATTACCCCTTTAGGATCAACATGATATCCCCTTTTTTCTATAGTATGTCTCAATGTGGATCTAATCCATCCCATGTTTGACTGCCTTTAGCATGAACCTTTTCTTTGGCAAAACAATTTGTACCTTAAGTTATTCGATTCTGTGTTGACTATGAAGTTTATGTTGTGCCCCAATCCATTGAACCCCTCCTGGAATACCTCTGATTTTGTAGCCATGTGCACCTCTGCTTGTCATGGGTTTACCATTATGTTCTCTATGTGTCCCCAACTCCCCATCACCCCTGTGTGAAGGTTTGTGATGTTGAACCTTTTTTGGTTCTGAGGTTGTTCTGTTGTTTGTTAATTACCATACTCTTCTCAAAACTGTTTTTCTAAGACTAATCTCTCTTATTTTCGAAGTTATTTCAAACAAGTCTCTTTTCAACATGTTTCCCTACTAAAAACGTTTCAAAACTATGTCAAACACTCTTATTATATTCTTAGGTCCCTAAGTTTTGCCCATGTCATGACCTAGAATCCTAATCTAGGTCGTGATGGCGCCCAACGACGGGGTTAGGCAAGCCAACACAAATTACACTAAGTGTTACCCTTCCCATCTAATTAAACAAGTCAACACTTACAAATTTTAAACAGTTAAACATGATGATAGCTTGCCATCGAAATAAAGCATAACACTACATGGCCAAAATAAAGCATATGCATGCCTGTACAACCCAAACCCAAAATATATATACACTACGCGTGTGCCAGGAACTAGTGTCACGAGTGTCATGGGCATACTAACGGAATATACAAAGGAAAGTAATACATATACAAATACTCAGTCTGGATGAAATAGACGGGGAAAATAACAAAAGTAAGTGAAAACTCCATGGTGTTGCTGGGAATTGCCAGAGGAAGCAGCTCACCGTGAAGTCGAGTCCACAAGCTCAAGGTCTATCTCCGGTACAATAACCAGAAGCACCAGGCTCAGGACCTGTACAGTTAAGTACAGAAGTGCAGCATGAGTACATATTAAATAAATATGTACCCAGTGAGTATCCCGCCTAAACTCGAAGAAGTAGTGATGAGAGGTCGACTCGATACTCACTAAGGTCCAACAGTAATAACATATGCTAGAATATAATGAAATGCAGTAGGCATGTCAGGAAATAAGAAACAAGTACATATCAAGAGCAGAAATCCAAACAACTACTGAACTAAACAATAAAGCACTTTCAAGGGTAAGACCACCGAACGAAACAATAATCACAAATTCTTAGATCTGCCGTGGCATACGACCCGCTCTCATAAGGTACCTTCTAAACTCGCCGTGGCGTACGGCCCGATCCCATATGTATTTCAAGTATTTCTCAACATTGCCATAGCGTATGGCCCGATCCCATATATATCACAAATACTTCTCAACACTGCCGTGGCATACGGCCTGATCCCATATATATTCAATTTCTTTTCAACTCTGCCGTGGCGTACGGCCCGATCCCATATATATACCTCAATTACTTTTTCAACTCCGCCGTGGCATACGGCCCAATCCCATATATATATCACAAATACTTTTTATAAAAAATTCCTTTCCATTCAACCATTTCCATAAAGCCTCAAAGGAACAATACTATACCAAACATAATCTCATAGTACATATGGCGTCACAATGAATCATATAAAGCATTTCAAGGAAGCCTATAAGGCATTACGAGGAAGCATATAAGGCATTAAGAGGAAGCATATAAGGCATGATGTGGGCCTAACTACCCGGACATAACAATAATAGCCGCTACTTACGGCCTCTCGTCACTTGGCGCGTACGTAGCCCCCAAACAATTTACACATAGCATATACATCACCTATGGGGACAATTCCCTCTTACAAGGTTAGAAAAGAGAGTCACCTCGTGTCGAATCCATCCCTCGGACCACAATTGCGCCCAAAACTCCGAACTCTACACCCGAGGACTAGCAACTAGTCAAAAGGGGGTACAATTGAATCAATGCATGCACAATGTGGGAAGTTATCTTAGTTATTCAATAAAATCGCTATTCCTGAAGAATTCCCAAATTCCAACCCTGGTCCCGCATGATCAAATTCCGAAAATTCTCGAAAGGATCACTCACCCATAGCCTAAGGATCATTAAGGTGTGATTTCTACTTGAATTCAAGGCCTAAAATGGAACACAAAATCCTCAAGAACCCTAAAATTACTACCTAATTTAAAATTTTAGATAATTTAGTAGGGAATTTAACTAGGAATTAATGTTTGAAACTAGTAAAACTATGGAATTTACTTACCTCAATAACAGTGGTGGAAGGTTCCTTGAAGATCTCTCTAAAAACTTGACGAGGAAGATGAAAATGGAGGAAATATGCTAAGTCCCGTATTTAATAAAACTGCCAAGGGATTCCTTCACTGCGATCGCGAAGAGTAACCGTGCACGGCCCTGGCTTGGCACTATGCGATCGCGACAATGGGGCTGCGATCGCGAAGGCATGGAGTCCGGCCTTCTGCGATCGCGAAGAGTAACCGTGCACGGCCCTGGCTTGGCACTATGCGATCGCGACAATGGGGCTGCGATCGCGAAGGCATGGAGTCCGGCCTTCTGCGATCGCGAAGAGGAAGCTGGGATCGCGAAGAACAATCAGCAGCCCAGCCCAAATCCTTCTCTACGATCGCGACCCACCTTCTGCGATCGCAGAGAAGGAAACCAGATAGCAAAATCTGGTTTTTTTTCCAACATAGCTCCCAGGGGTCCAAAACTCACAAGAGCCCATTGGGACCCCGTCCAAAAGCACCGGCAAGTCTGTATTCATGATACGGACTAGCTCGAACTTCCGGAATGCAAAAAACAACAACGAAACTCAGAATTCAACCCCAAAACTAAATTGAATCAAGCTTAAGAACTTAAGATTCTAGAATTCATTTCAATGCGTCGTACCGGCCTATACTACTCGGAATGATTTCAAATTTTGCAGACAAGTCGTAAATGAAATAACAGAACTATTCCCGGTCTCGAAATTGCATTCACACCTTGGTAACATAAAATCACATTCAAAACCAAATTTAAAATTCAATGAAAATCCTCAAAACTTCATTAACTCTAAATTTTCCCATTTTGATCCGCAACCCGTCAAATCTAGTCTGTTTCTTACCAAATTTCATAAATAACTTAAATAACACATATTGAACCTGATCTGGGCTCTGAAACCATAATACGGGCCCGGCAGCACATGTTTCACATTAAGGTTCATTTTCATAAGCCTTTATTATTTTAAGACAACAATTTTCTTTAAAAATTCATTTCTCGGACTTGGGTCCTCAAAATTCGATTCCGGGCATACGCCCAAGTACCATATTTTCTTACGGACCTTCCAAGACCGTCAAATCACGAATCCGGGTCCGTTTACTAATAAAGTTGACCAAAGTCAACTTTATTTAATTAATTACCGTAAATTCAACTCTTTATCAAGTTTTCACATAAAGGATTCACGGCTACGCGCCTGGGCTGCTCACGCACATCGAGGTGAGATTAACGGAGGCTTTCGGGGCCTCAGAACATAGTCATAATTAACTTTACATAAGATTCCCCTTTGGGTCATCACAATCTTCCCCTCTAAAACAAACGTTCGTCCTCGAACGGACGTAGAATCGTACCTGAAGTGCCGAATAGTTGTGGATACCTGCTCCGCATGTCCTCCTCGGACTCCCAAGTCGCCTCATCGACTGGTTGCCCCCTCCACTGGACCTTTACGGTAGAAATTCTCTTAGACCTCAACTGGCGGTCCTTCCTATCAATAATAGAAACCTGCTCCTCCTCGAAGCTTAACTTCTCATCTAACTGAATAGTGCTGAAATCAATCACGTGAGAGAAATCGGCATGATATCTCCGGAGCATGGATACATGAAATACCGGATGAACTCCTGATAAGGCGGGAGGTAAAGCGAGCTCATAGGAAACCTCCCCGACTCGCCTCAACACCTTGAAAGGGCCTATAAACCTGGGGCTCAGCTTGCCTTTCTTCCAAAATCTCATAACGCCCTTCATCGGCGAAACCTTCAACATAACCTTATCTCCCTCCATAAATGCTACATCACGCGCCCGTTGATCTGCGTAACTCTTCTGTCTGGACTGAGTTGTGCGGAGTCTCTCTTGAATAATCTTCACCCTATCCAAAGCATCTCTCACCATATCTATGCCATATAACTTGGCGTCGCCGAGCACAAACCACCCGATAGGAGAACGACATCGCCGACCATATAAAGCCTCGAATGGAGCCATCTCGATGCTGGACTGATAACTGTTATTGTATGCAAACTCTGCCAAAGGCAAGAACTGGTCCCATTGACCGCCAAAATCAATCACACAAGCCCTGAGCATATCCTCCAAAATCTGAACTGTACGCTCCGACTGACCATCAGTCTGAGGGTGAAATGCTGAGCTGAGATCTATCTGAGTGCCCATCTCACTGTGCAATGCTCTCCAGAAGTGCGAGGTGAACTGAGGACCACGATATGATATAATGGACACCAGCAAACCGTGCAACCGGACTATCTACCGAACATAAATCTAGGCCAGCCTCTCTGTAGTATAAGTAGTAGCCACATGAATGAAATGCGCCGATTTGGTCAATCTATCCACAATGACCCAAACCGCGTCAACCTTCCGCAAAGTCCGAGGCAACCCAACCACAAAGTCCATGGTGATGCGCTCCCATTTCCACTCAGGAATGGGCATCTGCTGAAACAAGCCTCCTGGCCTCTGGTGCTCGTACTTGACCTGCTGACAATTGAGACACCTAGCCACATACTGCACTATATCTTTCTTCATCCGCCTCTACCAGTAGTGCTGCTTCAAATCACGGTACATCTTTATCGCACCCGGATGAACATAATACCTAGAATTGTGGGCCTCTACTAAAATTCTCTTCCTCAAGCCATCAATATTAGGAACACATAAACGGCCCTGGAGCCTCACTATCCTCGCCCAAAGTAACCTCCTTGGTCCTTCCCTGGACCATCGTATCCCGAAGCTCAACAAGGCATGGATCATCAAATTGTCGAGCCTTAATCTCCCCCAACAATGAGGACTGAGCAACTACCTGAGCCAAAACTCGACGAGGCTCCGAAAGGTCCAATCTCACAAGGCGATTCGCCAAGGACTAAATGTCCAAGGCTAAAGTTCTCTCCTCCGCAGCAATGTAGGCCAAGCTACCCATACTCGCTGCCCTCCTGCTCAAAGCATCTGCTACTACATTTGCCTTGCCCGGGTGATACAAAATAGTGAGATCATAATCTTTTAACAACTCAAGCCATCTCCGCTGCCTCAAATTAAGGTCCCTCTGCTTGAATAAGTGCTGCAAACTGCGGTGATCAGTGTAGACCTCACATGACACACCATACAAATAGTGCAGCCAAATCTTCAAAGCATGAACAATCGCCGCAAACTCTAAGTCATGCACATGATAATTCTTTTCATGAACGTTCAGCTGGCGCGAAGCATAAGCAATAACCCTGCCATCCTGCATCAGCACACATCCCAACCCGACGCGTGAATCGTCGCAATACACAGTATACATCCCAGAACCAGAAGGCAATTACAGAACTGGTGCTGTGGTCAAAGCTGACTTGAGCTTCTGAAAGCTCGCCTCACACTTGTCGGACCACCGAAACGGGGCATTCTTCAGAGTCAATCTGGTAAATAGAGCTGCAATAGAAAAGAATCCTTCCACGAATCGGCGATAATAGCATGTTGGGCCCAAGAAACTCCTGATCTCTATAGCTGAAGTAGGACGCGGCCAACTCTGAACTGCCTCAATCTTCTGAGGACCAACCTTGATACCTTCTCCGGATACCACATGCCCCAAAAATGCCACGGAATCTAACCAGAACTCGCACTTGGAGAACTTAGCATACAACTTCTGTTCCCGCAAGGTCTGGATCACAACTCTCAAGTGCTGCTCATGCTCATCCAGGCTCCGCGAATAAATCAAGATGTCATCGATGAAGACGATGACGAAGGAATCAATATATGGCCAGAATACCCTATTCATCAAGTCCACGAATGCTGCTGGGGAATTAGTTAAACCAAAGGACATCACCAGGAACTCATAATGGCCATATCTGGTACGAAATGCAGTCTTCGGAACATCTGAAGCCCGAATCTTCAACTGATGATAACCCATCTCAAATCGACCTTGGAAAACACACGAGCACCCTGCATCTGGTCAAATAAATCATCGATGCGAGGCAGAGGATACTTATTCTTAATAGTAACCTTATTCAGCTGGAGGTAATAAATACACATTCGCATAGACCCATCCTTCTTCTTCACAAATAAGACTGGATCACCCCACGATGACTCACTCGGCCTGGTGAACCCCTTAGCCAACAACTCCTCAAGTTGCTCCTTTAACTCTTTCAGCTCCTTAGGAGCCATACGATACGGGGTAATGGAAATAGGCTGAGTATCTGGAGCTAAATTAATACAGAAATCAATATCCCGATCTGGAGGCATGCTTGGAAGATCTGAAGGAAATACGTCTGAAAACTCTCGCACCATCGGCACTGAATCAATGGTCGAAGACTCGACGGTGGTGTCCCGCACATAAGAAAGGTAAGCCAAACAACCCTTCTCGGCCATATGCCGAGCCTTCATGAAGGAAATGACCCGGCTGGAGGAACTGACTGAAGAACCTCTCCACTCTAGCCTAGGCGACTCAGACATGGGTAAAGTGACTGTCTTGGCATGGCAATCTAACACAGTATGATAAGGAGATAGCCAATCCATGCCTAGGATAACCTCAAAATCAATCATATCCAGCAATAAAATATCTGCTCTGGTATCGAAACCGCAGAAAGTGATCACACAAGACCGGTAGACCCGGTCTACCACCACAGAATCGCCCACATGAGTGGACACATATATAAGAGAACCCAAGGATTCATTAGGGACATCTAGAAAATGAGCAAATAGCACTGAAACATATGAATACGTGGATCCTGGATCAAATAGTACCGAAGCGTCTCTACCACATACAGAGATAATACCTGTGATTACGGCGTCTGAGGCCACTACATCTGATCTGGCTGGAATGGCATAAAATCTGGCTGAGGCTTCGGAAGACTGAACTCCCCCAGAGTGAACAGGAACTAACTGACCTCCTCCTGGCTGGCCTCCCCCTCTAGGACGACCCTTGCCGACATGTCCTCAACCTCGAGGTGGCCGGACTGCTGGTGCCGAACTCCTAGGCTGATAACTCTGTTGCACCGCCTTACCCTGATACCTGGGACAATACCTCCATGTAAGACCCGGCTCCCCACACTCGAAACAACCTCCTGGTGCTACAGCCCGTTGCCCGAAAGAGGAGGAACCCTGAATAGCCGAAGGGCGGTGTGAACCCTCTGGTAAGGCACTGAAATAGGAACTAGAGGATCTCTGAGGACTGAAATAACTGCTTGGTGCACCCTGGGTGGATGGAGGACAATAGGAACGCTCTCGCATAGCGCCGAACTGAGGCCTCACTGAACCACCTCGAGGGGGTAGTGGGGGTGCTGAATATGAAGGTCTGCTGGGCTGACCACCCCCGAACTGACCCCTGCTCCTAGCTGAAACATCCCTGATCTCTCCTGAAAACCTTGCCCTTTTGTCCTGCTGACCCTGTTCCCTGCTCCTCAACCGATACCCCTCAATCCGTCGAGCTATCTCAACTACAAGCTGGTAGGGGGTACCCATCTCCACCTCTCGGGCCATAGAGGCCCTAATACCTGGATGCAAGCCTGCCACAAACCGCTGCACCCTCTCGGCATCAGTAGGAAATATCATAAGGGCATGGCGAGACAACTCGAAAAATCTAGCCTCATAATCCGTCACTAACATCATGCCCCCTGCTCTAGTCGCTCAAACTGACCCCGTAGCTCCTCCCTCTCAGAAGGTGGAATGTATCTGTCTAGAAATAGCTGAGCGAACTGATCCCAAGTGACAAGAGGAGAATATGNGGGTTCATCTATCCAACATCTTCTGCTGGTCAACCTCTGCAACTAGCCTGGGCTCTGGGCCTGGTACAACGGGCTGAACCCCTCCCACGGGCGGTGTGCCCGGGGTATGACGTGTTGCTGCTACCTGACCTGTGGCCTGAGCGGTAGGGGTCTGGATTCCCCATCCCGCCTGAGAAGTAGTAGGGTCGGCTGGAAATAAACCAGCCTGGGATATAGTGTCCATGAATCTCAGCATACGACCCATGACATCCTGGAAGCCTGGCCCCGTCATGAAATCCACTAGAGCAGGTGCTACTGGAGGCACCTCATCCTGCTCCTCCATAATAAGGTCCTCTGGTGGTGCCACTGGTGTAGCTCTGGGACGCCCTCGTCCCCTACCTTGAGCAGGTGCTCTAACCCTGCCTCTACCCCGACCTCGGGCGGCGGGGGCAGCAATATTTCCCGGGCCAGAAACATCGGATGCACGCGTCCTCACCATCTGTGAGAGAATAAAAGAATAAGTTTGAGTACATCATAGATTGCACGACATGATATGAATAAAGGGAAGTTTCCTAACACCCCATAGACTCTTGAAGATAAGTACAGACGTCTCCGTACCGATCCGCAGGACTCTACTGGGCCTGCCCGTGACTCGTGACACTTACGTGAACCTAGTGCTCTGATACCACGTTGTCACGACCCAGAATCCTAATCCAGGTCGTGATGGCGCCCAACAACGGGGTTAGGCAAGCCAACACAAATTACACTAAGTGTTACCCTTCCCATCTAATTAAACAAGTCAACATTTACAAATTTTAAACAGTTAAACATGATGATAGCTTGACATGGAAATAAAGCATATCAATACATGGCCAAAATAAAGCATATGCATGCCTGTACAACCCAAACCCAAAATATATATACACTATGCGTGTGCCAGGAACTAGTGTTACGAGTGTCATGGGCATACTAACGAAATATACAGAAGAAAGTAATATATATACAAATCCTCAGTCTGGATGAAATAGACGGGGAAAATAACCAAAGTAAGTGAAAACACCATGGTGCTGCTGGGAATCGCCAGAGGAAGCAGCTCACCGTGAAGTCGAGTCCACAAGATCAGGGTCTATCTCCGGTACAATAACCAGAAGCACCGACCTTAGGACCTGTACATTTAAGTACAGAAGTGCAGCATGAGTACATATTAAATAAATATGTAGCCAGTGAGTATCCTGCCTAAACTCGAAGAAGTAGTGACGAGAGGTCGACTTGATACTCACTAAGGTCCAACAGTAATAACATATGATAGAATATAATGAAATGCAGTAGGCATGTCAGGAAATAAGACATAAGTACATATCAAGAGCAGAAATCCAAACAACCACTGAACTAAACAATAAAGCACTTTCAAGGGTAAGACCACCGAACGAAACAATAATAACAAATTCTTAGATTCGTCGTGGCGTATGGCCCGCTCCCATAAGGTACCTTCTAAACTCGGTGTGGCGTACGGCCTGATCCCATATGTATTTCAAGTATTTCTCAACACTGCCGTGGCTTACGGCCCGATCCCATATATATCACAAATACTTCTCAACACTGCCGTGGCGTACGGTCTGATCCCATATATATTCAATTTGTTTTCAACTCTGTCGTGGCGTACGGCCCGATCCCATATATATACCTCAATTACTTTTTCAACTCTACCGTGGCGTACGGCCCAATCCCATATACATCACAAATAGTTTTTATAAGAAATTCCTTTCCATTCAACCATTTCCATAAAGCCTCAGAGGAACAATACTATACCAAACATAATCTCATAGTACATATGGCGTCACAATGAATCATATAAAGCATTTCAAGGAACCCTATAAGGCATTACGAGGAAGCATATAAGGCATTACGAGGAAGAATATAAGTCATGATGTGGGCCTAACTACCCGGACATAACAATAATACCGCTACGTACGGACTCTCGTCACTTGGCGCGTACGTAGCCCACAAACAATTTACACATAGAATATACATCACCTATGGGGACAATTCCCTATTACAAGGTTAGAAAGGAGACTCACCTCGTGTCGAATCTACCCCTCAGTCCACAAT
This sequence comes from Nicotiana undulata, assembly GCA_005239495.1. Taxonomy (NCBI): domain Eukaryota; kingdom Viridiplantae; phylum Streptophyta; class Magnoliopsida; order Solanales; family Solanaceae; genus Nicotiana; species Nicotiana undulata. The sequence goes on from ML268992.1 coordinate 19,309, forward strand.
GGCGCCCGAAACTCCGAAATCTACACCTGAGGACTCGCAACTAGTCAAAAGGGGGTACAATTGAATCAATGCATGAACAATGTGGGAAGTTATCTTAGCTATTCAATAAAATTGCTATTCTTGAAGAATTCCCAAATTCCAACCCCAGTCCCGCATGATCAAGTTCCGAAAATTCTCGAAGGGATCACTCACCCATAGTTTAAGGATCATTAAGGTGTGATTTCTACTTGAATTCAAGGCCTAAAATGGAAAATCACAAAATCCTCAAGAACCCTAAAATTACTACCTAATTTTATAATTTTAGATAATTTAGTAGGGAATTTAACTAGAAATTAATGTTTGAAAGTAGTAAAACGATGGAATTTACTTACCTCAATAACAATGGTGGAAGGTTCCTTGAAGAGCTCTCTAAAAAATTGAGGAGGAAGATGAAAATGGAGGAAATATGCTAAGTCCCGTATTTAATAAAACTGCTAAGGGATTCATTAACTGCGATCGCGACAAGGAGCCTGCGATCGCGAAGGCCAACTGGCCAGACCTCTGCGATCGCGGCAGAGGTCCTGCTATCACGAAGGCCAACTGGCCAGACCTCTGTGATCGCGGCAGAGGTCCTGCGATCGCGAAGAGTAACCGTGCCCGGCCCTGGCTTGGTACTATGCGATCGTGACAATGGGGTTGCGATCGCGAAGGCATGGAGTCCGGCCTTCCGCGAAGAGGAAGCTGCGATCGCAAAGAATAATCAGCAGCCTAGCCCAAATCCTTCTCCGGGATCGCGACCCATCTTCTGCGATCGCAGAGAAGGAAACCAGACAGCAAAATCTGGTTTTTTTTCCAACTTAGCTCCCGGGGGTCCAAAACTCACCAGAGCCCCTTGGGACCCCGTCCAAAAGCGCCGGCAAGTCTGTCTTCGTGATACGGACTAGCTCGAACTTCTGGAACACGAAAAACAACAACGAAACTCAGAATTCAACCCCAAAACCAAATTGAATCAAGCTTAAGAACCTAAGATTCTCGAATTCATTTCCATGCGCCGTACCGGCCTATACTACTCGGAATGATTTCAAATTTTACAGACAAGTCGTAAATGACATAACGGAACTATTCCCAATCTCGTTATTGTATTAGGACCTTGGTAATATTAAATCACATTCAAAACCAAATTTCAAATTCAATGAAAATCCTCAAAACTTCATTAACTCTAAATTTTCCCATTTTGATCCACAACCCGTCAAATCAAGTTCGTTTCTTACCAAATTTCATAGATAACTTAAATAACACATATTGAACCTGATCTGGGCTCCGAAACCATAATACGGGCCCGGTAGCACAAGTTTCACATCTAGGTTCATTTTCATAAGCCATTATTATTTTAAGAGAACAATTTTCTTTAAAAATTTATTTCTCGGACTTGGGTCCTCGGAATTCGATTTCGGGCATACGCCCAAGTCCCATATTTTCCTACGGACCTTCCAAGACCGTCAGATCACGGATCCGGGTCCGTTTACCAATAAAGTTGACCAAAGTCAACTTTATTTAATTAATTACCGTAAATTCAACTCTTTATCAAGTTTTCACATAAAGGCTTCCTGGCTACGCATCTGGGCTGCTCACGCACATCGAGGTGAGATTAACGGAGGCTTTTGGGGCTTCGGAAAATAGTCATAATTAACTTTACATAAGAAGCCCCTTAGGGTCATCACAATCTGCCCCTCTAAAACAAACGTTCGTCCTCGAACGGACGTAGAATCGTACCTAAAGTGCCGAATAGTTGTGGATACCTGCTCTGCATGTTCTCCTCGGACTCCCAAGTCGCCTCATCGACTGGTTGCCCCATTCACTGGACCTTTACGGTAGAAATTCTCTTAGACCTTAACTGGCAGTCCTGCCTATCAATAATAGAAACTGGCTCCTCCTCGAAGCTTAACTTCTCATCTAACTGAATAGTGCTGAAATCAATCACGTGAGAGAAATCGGCATGATATCTCCAGAGCATGGATACATGAAATACCGGATGAACTCCAGATAAGGAGCGAGGTAAAGCGAGCTCATAGGAAACCTCCCTGACTCGCCTCAACACCTCGAAAGGGCCTATAAACCTGGGGCTCAGCTTTCCCTTCTTCCAGAATCTCATAACGCCCTTCATCGGCGAAACCTTCAACATAACCTTATCTCCCTCCATAAATGCTACATCACGCGCCTATTGATCTGCGTAACTCTTCTGTCTGGACTGAGTTGTGCGGAGTCTCTCTTGAATAATCTTCACCCTATCCAAAGCATCTCTCACCAGATCTATTCCATATAACTTGGCGTCGCCGAGCACAAACCACCCGATAGGAGAATGACATCGCCGACCATATAAAGCCTCGAATGGAGCCATCTCGATGCTGGACTGATATATATTATTGTATGCAAACTCCGCCAAAAGAAAGAACTGGTCCCATTGACCGCCAAAATCAATCACACAAGCCCTGAGCATATCCTCCAAAATATGAACTGTACGCTCCGACTGACCATCAGTTTGAGGGTGAAATGCTGAGCTGAGATCTATCTGAGTGCTCATCTCACTGTGCAATGCTCTCCAGAAGTGCGAGGTGAACAGAGGACCTCGATCTGATATAATGGACACCGGCACACCGTGCAACCGGACTATCTACCGAACATAAATCTGGGCCAGCCTCTCTATAGTATAAGTAGTAGCCACAGGAATGAACTGCGCCGATTTGGTCAATCTATCCACAATGACCCAAACCGCGTCAACCTTACGCAAAGTCCGAGGCAACCCAACAACAATTTCCATGGTGATGCGCTCCCATTTCCACTCAGGAATGGGCATCTGCTGAAACAAGCCTCCTGGCCTCTGGTGCTCGTACTTGACCTGCTGACAATTGAGACACCTAGCCACATACTTGATGAGTGGCGATTTTACCACTCATTTTGGCCTCTTTTCAGTAGATTTTGTGTTGCCCAATTGATATTTGAGGTTGCTATCAGTGTATAATTGCTCTATTTGTAGGAAAATGATGCGATGAAGTGGCTGAGGTCAAATTGGAATAAAATTGAGCAAAAAGATGTAGAAACGGGCAGAAAACCTTCAGTGATTCGCACCTGCGGATCTTTTGTCGTAGTACACAAGGTGTAAACACTCAAGACCATGCAAAAAAGAGTTAAAGAAGAGAAAAGAAGAGGAAAATGGCCGAATGCGATCGCATATGCAACATGCGAATTGCATTTCGAGCCTAGAGATCGNTGACGCAGGAATGCAATCGCACATCACTAATGCAGACCGCATCTCTCAAATGCGATGAACCTCTGGGACCTAGGGTTTTGATATGCGACGAAGAAAGTGAAGATACGAATCGCATCCCTGTTATGCGACAGGAATGCGATCGCATCTATGCCCGACATGGGTGTTTTTATCCGCTTTTCACCCGAATTTTTGCCCACTATAAGAGCATTCTCTTAGCATATCTTTGGGGCGAGGAAAATAATATATTTGGACATATTTTGAGCTTTGTAAATATATTTTGAGTAGAGAAGAACAAGT